>WWET01003309.1:25989-84960 GCA_011038615.1 Limnodynastes dumerilii | reverse complement strand
AATGTCACCATGGATTTCTGTGAGTTGTTTAAAAGTGTTTTAATAAGTGCATTAACATTGTCACAGAACTTTACATTGACATAATAATTGCCAGTCGAGTGCATTTTACCATCTAATGTATTACAAAGTTAATTTGCACTTTGAAATGTAAGCCATTTCTAACAAATGATCTACCTTATTACAAGTTAAGTTGGCAATCGCAGAAAAAACAAATGTTAAAGCTTAATAGAAGAGGTTTATATTCTGGGATGGGGTTTGTGGTTACAGTGGTATCGTACGGTGTCTGAATAATGGCAATTGCAGGCTGTCTGCACTGTAAAAAGTGGCGGTGATGCAACTCCTGGTGTCGCAAAGAGTCATCCGCCAAATGGTACGTTTTTAGCCTAACCCCATCCTTAACCCTTTCCTAACCCATACCCTTTGTTTTCCGCAGCCTAACCCTAACCATCCCTTACTTCAGCCCTAACCCTCCATTCCCCGCAACCTAACGCTAACCGTCCAAGCCCAAGCCTGACCCTAATATTTCCCTTAAGCACTATCCCTAACCTTAGCCCGCCACAGCCTAACCCTAACCTATTACACGTTGCAGCCTAACCCTAACCTATTACACACTGCAACCATCACAGTCTAACCCTAACCTATTACACGCTGCAACCGTCGCAGCCTAACCCTAACCTATTACACGCTGCAACCGTCTCAGCCTAACCCTAACCTATTACACGCTGCAACTGTCACAGCCTAACCCTAACCTATTACACACTGCAACCGTCGCAGCCTAACCCTAACCTATTACACACTGCAACCATCGCAGCCTAACCCTAACCTATTACACACTGCAACCGTTGCAGCCTAACCCTAACCTATTACACGCTGCAACCGTCTCAGCCTAACCCTAACCTATTACACGCTGCAACTGTCGCAGCCTAACACTAACCTATTACACACTGCAACCATCGCAGCCTAACCATAACCTATTACACACTGCAACCATCGCAGCCTAACCCTAATTTATTAAACGCTGCAACCGTCGCAGCCTAACCCTTACCTATTACACACTGCAACCGTCGCAGGCTAACCTTAACCTATTACATGCTGCAACCACCGCAGCCTAACCCTAACCTATTACACCCTGCAACCATAGCAGCCTAACCCTAACCTATTACACACTGCAACCATAGCAGCCTAACCCTAACCTATTACACACTGCAACCATCGCAGCCTAACCCTAACCTATTACGCACTGCAACCATTGCAGCCTAACCCTAACCTATTACACACTGCAACCATCGCAGCCTAACTCTAACCTATTACACACTGCGACCATCACAGCCTAACCCTAACCTATTACACGCTGCAACCGTCGCAGACTAAATTTCTATTTTCAACTGGTTTTGAACAATGATACAGTCGCCATTCAGCTGAATAAATAGAACAACTGCGTCTGTATATTCTGTACATACTTTTTTATTTCTACAACAAAAATATAGCAAGTAGAACAGTAAGTATATTGGGGTAGATGGAGAGCTGCGTGCCCTAGTGATCTTACGCTAGCCGCTAGCATAAAAGCGCTCATTAGTACTTACTGCGCATGTGTGCGGCAGATGTTACGCAATGTAACTCAGAGCATATGGGCCAGTGACGGATCTTCAGTGTAAATACATACATACGTACAAAGGGGCGTGCCACCACACGACACCCGTAATTACGCCTCGGAGGCGGGGTGAGGCATTTCAATCGTCCAGTATGGCCGTGCTTAGGCGCGTAAGTACGTGCTGCCTATTTGTCTGTCAGTACTTACGTTGTGTAAAGTTAAGCTAGGGTTCTGGAAACGTAAAACGTCCAAAGTGCGCACATGCGAGGGGAGTGCCAAGAACATACGCTGGCGTAAATACGCTACGCTAGGAAACGTAGCTCTGGATCTGGCCCATTGTTATGTAATTATAGCAGCTTAGAGAGGAAGAAGACAGTATAAAATAGTATACACCAGTGGTTCATAACTTTCTCAGTTCAAGGCACCTTTAGGGTCTCCATATTTTTTTTCAAGGCACCCCTAAGAAAAAAATACAATAGAATAGAATAGAAAATAGAAACATTCCACGGCACCCCGGTGAGAGCGTCGCGGCACCCCTGGGAGCCACGGCGCACAGTTTGGGAACCACTGGCATATACATATTCAGGGGACTTTAGTTGCAGGATGCATAATTCAGAATGCTTTTACATAAATGTGTATATTATTTACAATTACGTAACAGACATTCAAAAGAAACACATTACTTATATGTTTAACCCACTAAAATTATTCTAGTCTTACATTTTTAAATCTGATTTTTAAATTAGATGGCTACACTGAAATATAATTACAGAGGGTGTGGGTCCCCGCATAGAAAATCTGAATTTCGAAAATTCAGATTCTGATTTCGATTGCATATTCCTCGAGGAGGCATCGCCATCGGTCCACGGAGCACCGAGCTTTCAGTGCTATGAAAACTTAGTAAAAATAGCCCCCCTCCTACTTTCCCTAATTGTTACCCTAACCCTTCCCTCTCACTAACCCTAACCCTCCCTTCCTGGCAGCCTGACCCTAACCCTCCCATCTCCTGCAGCCTGATCCTAACCCTCATTCAACTGCAGTCGGACCCTAACCCTCCCTCTCCTGTAGTCTGACCCTAACCCTCCCTTCCTGGCAGCCTGACCCTAACCCTCCCATCTCCTGCAGCCTGATCCTAACCCTCATTCAACTGCAGTCGGACCCTAACCCTCCCTCTCCTGTAGTCTGACCCTAACCCTCCCTTCCTGGCAGCCTGACCCTAACCCTCCCATCTCCTGCAGCCTGATCCTAACCCTCATTCAACTGCAGTCGGACCCTAACCCTCCCTCTCCTGTAGTCTGACCCTAACCCTCCCTTCCTGGCAGCCTGACCCTACTGACCCTAACCCTCCCTTCCTGGCAGCCTGACCCTAACCCTCCCTTACTTGCAGCCTGACCCTCCCTCCCTTGCACAGATAGTTTACTCACCTGTCCCTGGTCTGGCGATAGCAGCGGCGGAGGGATATCGCTAATTTGCGAAAGTGAATGGGTGAAGTATGCTGAATGGCATACTTACCCATTCATAAAAAAAAGTCTAAATTGGTAAGTATTCAAAAAAGGGACATCCGAAAAGGAACTTTCGGATGTCCCTTTATAGCAATTGACATGTTCTAACCGGAGATTGCAACCGATTACAGACTGTATAAAAATTTACTTAAAAAAACTGAAAAAATTACAATGTTCACTGTATGTTGTAAATAAAACCCTAAGATGGAATAGTAAAATTCACCTTTTGACAGTGAGTATAACGTTTTATGAAGTATTCTCTTACTTCTTGTGTTGAGTCCAGTTTTAGAAGTATTGAAAATCTATCTTGTCATTATGACTTTATTAACAGTACTTTCAGTGCACAGTCAGGATTTTCTTTTGGTCTTCAATTCATTTCCTCTGAAATGATCACTAAAAAGTCAAAATACAAACAAACCATTTAATTCATTAAGTATTTATCCAAAATTACTGAGCACTTTAGCTTCTTTTAGGTTTTAAAATAATAATGAGAGTGAGAGGATGTTGGTACTGAGTTTAATACATCTGTCACTTTTGTTTGTTTTTATAGCTTTTTATTAGATTGATTTATGTTGGCCTAAAAATGTTCTTATCTGCAAAAGTGCATTTAGATGGCGCATTTCGTGTACATGCTGTAGAATAATATATACCGTACCTTCTTAACCAACAAGCTCATTTAAATAATTTAAACATTTTGGGATCTGCTCGCTGTAAGATGCCACAGAGGAGGTCTAAGTGACGCATGTATCATGTTCTTACTTAAGTGTAGTAGCTGTTTTAGGTGGGTTTACAGCCCCGCCAAGCTATGAGTAGAGCTACCTAGGGTCTGTGACCAGGGCTGAGGGTCCAAGGTACTGCATGGTGTCAAATTTGGATAGGGGTTTACAGTGCTGGGAGGTGGAATACCTAAGCACTTGCCCTGTATACACAGCGCATTTTAAACTTATTGGATTCAATTGGCTTTGCAGCGCAAATCTCGGGTGCGAAGCGATTCAATTAGCTTCGCACCCGTGAATTCAGTGTATTTTTTTGGAGTGAATTTTATGTGCGCCTCATAGAGGTGTGCATAAAAATCAGCTACAGTAATAGACAGGAAAATGCGCAGCGCAAATTTTTTCCCGTCTATTGCAGTGCGTATTCTTAATTGAATCTGGCCCTAAGCATGAATATTTGTTTATTTATCAATCCCCCCTAGTCTGTTAATCCACTTATTTTTGTTTGTCAGGGTTTGTATTTTTTTATAGGTAGCATGGAGACCTTTATGTGGTCCTCATCCTTGGTTGAGGGGCTTGTGTTCTGATGATGCAATAAGAAAGTTAAATAGATGCAGTTCCCAGGGGGAAAAAAAGTCCCTTTCCTATCCCTGCAGCAAAGGGAGGCCTGAAGACTTGTGTCCCCTAAGAGACCTTTTGCTGTTGATTGTCAGGGACAAAAGGGAGTCAGAATGGTGACCTGATGATGAAAAAGGGAAACACTGTGTGAGGTTTAAAAACTTAGGTCACTTTGAAGATACCTTATCCCCAATGTATGAACCCTGAGTGCCTCAGATGAAATGGGGGAGGGGTTGTATGGCGTTCCCCAGACCTCTAAGTGCTCCATTTGGAGAGCCAGACCACTAGTTGTCTTTTATTTGGCATCACATCACTCAACAGAGCACAGAACAAGGTACAATCCCAGCCTTTCCCTTTAAAAAATAAAGGTGTTTTTATAGGGAAGATCTTGAGGTGTCAGTGTCATTGCCCAACAGGAGCACCCTAAAATCAAGTTGCGCAGATTGCATCATTTTGGCAGTTTTGTCTAGTTTTGCACACTATAATATTTGCTATATTTCTCTCTATTTCTTTCTTTCTTTCTTTCTTTCTTTCTTTCTTTCTTTCTTTCTTTCTTTCTCTCTCTCTCTTCCTCTCTTCTCTCTATTTTCTCTCTGTCTCTCTCTCTTTTTCTCTTTCTCTTTCTCTCTCTCTTTTCTATCTCCCTCTCCCCCTCTCTCCCTCTCTCTCCCTCTCCCATGTGGTCCATGACATTTCAGATAATGTGTAGTGCTGATGATGGGAAGTAAGTATTCCCTCTGATAAGAGCTGCATAATTTGAAAGTTTTTTTAATTCACTCTGTTGTTTGATCAAATGCAGAACTTTAATTACTGATATTCTCCTTGCACTCCAGCACTGACAGATCCAGTAACTGACACGCCAGTAACTATTATATCCTGGGTAGATCAAATATACATCTCATTAGAATTCTATCTGGAAATAAAGCATTCTTTTCTAAAAGTGTCTCCTCTGGATTTTTGTTCCTTTGGTTTCCTAAAACCTTTTTAACTGAAGTTGTTCAAACAAAAAACTTTCTCCTAAAGATAATAGAAAGTAATATATGTAACTGTCTATGCTTATAGTAGATGATAATAAATGAAAAATGTTGTGACATGTTTATAAAAATTTTTTGATAACTTAAAAATCCATAGACAATACTATTTAGTAAAAATATGGATGTATGAGCAATGTGTCCGGTGGTGTGAATCCGGGCCCTAGTCTCCCACAAGGATCAGAAAATGGCCACATTTTGTGTGTGTGCATGCGCACGGGCAGAATTTTTGTTCTGGAAGTGTTTTCCGATGGCGATACAGGAAGGGTGTGGTGTGCGGATGTCTTGTACGCAAGGTGGGAGGTTTACAGCCTTTATACCCTATCCAGACTGCCAAGATGTCCCTATATTGAGTGAGGAGGGCACAGACATTTTAAGGCAGGGTCCATGGATCATAACTCCCTTATGCATGCAAGGGGTATTGGGCTCCCCTCACCATTGCTGGACACCTTTCTCCTGCATACCCTCCAACATGACCCCTTCCATTAGTTACAATATACTCTGCTCCTGAGCTTCCAACCGAAGTTAATAAACTGATGTTTTCACAATTTTCACTGTAACAAAGGTGGTTACCATAGTAACTGACAGGTGGAAGCTCAGGAGCAGAGTATTTTGTACCTAACGGAATGGGTCATGTTGAAGGGTCTGCTCCTGTATCTAGTTACACCCTATATATATATATATATATATATATATATATATATACACTACCACATTACCCCTATTCCTTCTCTGCCAAGAAGGTCAAGAAATAGGCAGACCACTCACTCCCCTTGTGGTATCACTACATTTGCTGTGGACATATGACCTCTGTGACACAGATCTTCAGGACTATTTTCTAATAAAAAATGTATGAACTTTGCAATAGATACAATCATTTTATTATGCTTTTGGTTAGAGAATACAACAAAACATAATATTTTAAATAGAAAAACACATTTGAATAATTTAGTATCTGACTGTAGATAACATATCGGACTTGGATATTTTGTTTCTGAGTCACAGAGCATTGCGGTAGGTGTAATGGGATTTTCTAACTCTCTATTGGGTATTCCCTGTTACTAAGGTCAGAGGTCAGAGGAGCAGCTGTAGGTTGAAACATTCACTGGGTTTTAAAAACACAACTATACAGTAATTCACAGAACTGTATACCATTGGCAGGTGTGTGTGTCATGTAGCCATATGACTAGTATATTGTAGGAATCTTGAAAATACGGTTAGTTAGGACAGCAGGGCATTAATTGACATAACTGGAGTCCATTAAATGTCCCTACTCCGTCTTGCAACTAAATTCAAATGAAATATTGCCATCATATAAATGGTAATAGCTGTTACTATATTTACCATAAATTCCAAAAATAAGCTATTGTCTGTTAGAATTGGTAAACTAATAAATGGAGAAAACAGAGAGAAAGATCTATAATTATTTAAATTATATTTTAAAAAGATAATATTAATAATATTTTTTTAAGACTAAACACTGAATTTTGGGTCAAATATCATCTATTTTTAAATTGGGAGTAAAAACTCACAAAGGAGGTTTCCCAAGTCTCCAAAATAGCTACTCTGGAACTGCACCCCCTGCTATATATATATATATATATACAGCGGCTCAGTGAGCAGCACAAGGTTCGATTCCAGTACTAGGCCTTATCTGTGTCTATCTATGTCTGCGTGGGGAGAACATGCTCTGGTTTCTTCCCACACGCCAAAAACATGCTGGTAGGTTAATTGACTGCTGACTAAATTAACCCTAATGTGTGTGTGTGTGTATGTATGTATGTATGTATGTATGTATGTGTGTGTGTGTGTGTGTGTGTGTATGTGTATGTGTGTGTGTGTATGTGTAAGGGACCTTAGTATGTAGCTCCAGTAGGGGCAGGGACTGATGTGATTGTCTAATGTTCTCTGTAGTGCTGCGGACAATTTGTATTGCTATATAAATAAGTGATAATATTTATCTCGTGTGTGGAAGAGTCCCACGCATGTAAGACTTTTACAGTCGTTCCAAAAGTGAACCTGAGCGTTGCTCTCTGTTGCCATACAAATTCATGTCTGATACCTGACTCCCGGCTGTAGGTAACAGGGGGCTTCTTGTTAGCTATGTGTAAGGAGCATGTTTGATTAAGAATCAGAGGAATCCTTTTGCAGGACTGTAATGCGATAAACTGTTTGTAAATTGATATTGTACCAAAGTCTATTCTGCTAACTGTAATTTCAGAGGGACTGACCAGCACAGAGGGCATAATAGACTTAATCTGATGATACAGTAGGATGGTCTTGAAAGCTGAGATTTTAACATAAAGTGTAGCAACGTAAAGGTTAGGTGGATTAAGACGTGTTTAGATGTGAGATGATCATATTACTGTATCATGACTTTACTTTAATACTTATTTGAAAGGTTTTAGAAAGTCTGGTCTTCAACAGAAGGGAGAGTAAATAAAAGCCATGTTATCGTTTGTGCTAAATTAAATTGCAATTAATTATACTTACATGCTTCATTCCTCATATCAGACAGTGTAAGAGATGAGGCTTTCAGAACTCCATACTCCATACTCCTGTCCAGGAGGAAGCCTGATGTGAAGCACAGTATGTAACACTCCTCTGCACTGGCTATGTAAATACAGCTACATGTGTCACATGACACTTCCTCCAGGAGTCTGTGCTTCACAAACACCATGGGCTCTATTTACAGAGTTCATTTTGGAGTGATAGGGGCAGTTTTCAATAGAAAACTTTTTTGGGTGGCAATGGGACAGCTATGCAGTAGCATAGGGAATATGGAATACATAAGGGTGTTAATCCTGTCCCATTATATGAAGGTGCCAGAAAGCAGAGGGAAGTTTGGAAGAATCTACTGTTTGTGCCATTTTTATATCAACGGATGCATCACTTTTGACTTAATCATATGAACTGGGGACTTTGTAATATGACATAATCATGTGATCTGATGGCATTAGAGTGTCACATAATCATGTCAGCTGGGGACATTGCAGTGTGTCATAATCATGTCAACTAGGGACATTGTAATATTATATAATCATGTGATCTGATGGCATTAGAGTGTTACATAATCATATGATCTGAGGACGTTATGATGTGACGTAATAATTTAAACTGGTGGTATTACAGTATGACATAATCATGTGATCTGGTGGCATTACAGTATGACATAATTATGTGGTCTTGTGGCATTACAGTGTGACATAATCATGTGGTCTGGTGGCATTACAGTGACATAATCATGTGATCTGGTGGCATTACAGTGACATAATCATGTGAACTGCTGACATTGCAGTGTGACATAATCATGTCAACTGGGGACATCGCAGTATGACATAAATGTGATCTGGTGACATTACAGTGTGACATAATCCTGTTACTTGGGTGTTACTGTGTGCACTCCACCATAATATGAGGGGGTACATCAGGTGATTTAGGAGCAGTAAAACGGAACGGGGATGGGTCTCCCCTCCTCCTCCATCCTATATGCACTTACATAGTAGCACATCCTCCCATCAACCCTGATCACACGTGCAGCACCCTCCTCAAACTGCTGTGATTAAACAGCTGAGGGGGTGAGAGGATGAAGGGATTGTTCGCTAATCATCTGTATGGTCTATCAGTACTAATCTTTTAATTACATTGCTTTTCCATGAGCATGTTACTGAACATTTTGTCTGTACATTTGTACAAGTTCAGGGCCTCTCATTGGGACATGTATAGGTCTGAAGATTAGGGTTAGGCTGTTGGACATGGAGGGTTAGGGTTTAAGATGGGAAGGTTAGGGTTGTGGAGGCAATCGCCGTTCAGCAAAACAGAGCATCGTAATAGCAAACCACATCCCTCGTATAGAGAACTTCTCCTTATTCTATTCATGCACCCATTATCCGCTCCATACTCTCCCCCCCTTAATCTCTTCACATCAGCTTGATTATTTGTTTAGCTTCTTTCCTTGTTACATTCCATCACTTCACTCACCTCTCACTTGTTTAGTCGTTACTTTCCTTTTCTTCTTTTCTCTTTTTTATGTTTCTTTACAACTTCTTTCTTCTGGTATCTCCTGAACCGGTTGCATTCACCGCATAGAATGAGGGATTTCCGAAACAGGTGCATCCCAAAGTTCCTTTTCGGATGTCCCTATTTCGAAAACCCCCTCCATTTTAGAATTTATTTTCAGAATGGGTGAGCATGCCGATCGGCCTACTTACCCATTCCTTTTCAGAAATACCGCCGCCACCGCTACCGCAGGACCTGCACCACGGGAAAAGGTGAGTAACCTCTCCGGGGTTAGGGTCAGGCTGTGGGAGAGGGAGGGTTAGGGTCAGGCTGCAGGAGAGGGAGGGTTAGGGTCAGGCTGCGGGAGATTGAGGGTTAGGGTCAGGCTGCGGGAGGGGAAGGGTCGCCCCTCTGCCTCCGCTCTCCGGACTGAGGGGACAGGTGAGTCAACTCTTTCTGCGGGGTTGGGGTCAAATTGTAGTGGAGGGAGGGGTAGGGGCAGGCTGCAGGGAAGGGAGGGTTAGGGTTAGGCTGCGGGAGATGGTGGGTTAGGGTCAGGCTGCAGGAAAGGGAGGGTTAGGGTCAGGCTGCAAGGAAGGGAATGTTAGGGTTAGGGTAATGGAAGGATAGGGTTAGGGTTAGAATTAGGGGAAGGGTTGGGGTAGTTTTCAGGCACCGTGTTCGGTGCTCCATGGATCGGTTGCTATGCCTCACAGCATGGGGTTGCTGATGTGACTGCACGATCAAAAGCAGGTTTATTAGCAGCGGCTTGTGTGTTCCATAGTGCCCCTTCCCCTGCCTTCCCGTTCCAAAGCAGCCTAAACCTACCCAGTGGTAGCACTGAGCCTTTGTATACGGAAGTGTGGCCATGTTATTATTAGTAACTGAAATACTGACAAATCAGAATGCAGGGTCTTGCGGGGCCCTAGGTGACACCCCTCCCCCCGCCCGGAAAAAAACAACTTTTTAAAAGTAAAGGCCCAGCGCAGGGCCGCAGCAGCCAGCACAGTGCCGCTGGGTTCATCATCCCCGCTGCCCCGCGTGGGGCCTTTACTTCCCGGACACTAGTCACATACACAGTGCCCGGACTGCTGCGTCCAGGCACTGTGTATGTGTTGCTATGGCAACATAGCGCCGTTTTCAGCGTGAAATCTTTTAATTACATTGCTTTTCCATGAGCATGTTACTGAACATTTTGTCTGTACATTTGTACAAGTTGAGGGACTGGCACTGTGTATGTAACTAGTGTCCGGGAAGTAAAGGCCACGCGTGGGGCCGCGGCAGCCAGCACAGAGCCGCCGGGCTGATGAACCTGACAGCACTGTACTGGCTGCTGCGGCCCCACGCTGGGCCTTTACTAAACACATGCAAGCAGCCGCCAGGCTTGCAAAAGTCAAGTCTAGTCAATGTGTGCGCGGGGCCCCCTAGGGACCCCTGACCCGCGGGGCCATAGGAGGCTGCCTATATGGTCTATGCCATGGGCCGCCTATGTCAGAATGTAATTTTTGGAGCACAAATGTGTACAGCTCTGAATGAAGCCTATGTTCTGCCAGTCCTGTTTTTTAAAAGGGTCAAACTGCATTCCTCTTTAAAAATAACATAATTTTGCTAACACAGGGCTGGATCTAGGCTTAAGTAAGTGCTTGAAATGAGTTACACCTGGGCTAAACCATGTTGATTGCAGGGGAGTCATGTTTCATCTGTTGCAAACAGTATTAGAGATGAGAGATTATGTTTCCTATCCCAAGTCTAAATAACAGTGTGATAGTAAAGCTGGTCAGTATCTGTGTGCAGTAAGCAATTCAATGCTATATCCCTGCATGCAAAGAATACAATTACCTTGACTACCCCTGCAATCAACATGGTTTAGCCCAGAAGAAACTAATTTCAAGCACTTAAGTCTGGATCCAGCCCATAAATCCATTAACCTGGACCAAAGCCACAAAAATAAGTATATAAAAATCACAAAACAGGAAGACTCCCCTCTGTCTTGTTGCTGAAGCAGATTGTTATGTAAAATTAACATATGTTATTTTTAAATCCGTTTCTGAAAAATGTAACCATTCTTTGCATAATTTATTGCATTTCAAGGGTGCATTTCGAGGCAACAATCGCATGCTAAACAGTATTTGCAATCAGTTTTTCGAAGATGGCTGAAATCACTCAGCACTCCGAGCACAGAAAACTTGTCTAGCAATGGTAATTGCCACTCTGTATTCCATTGAAAGCATTTTAATTACTAGCGATGTCATGGTTACTCGACTGAAAATACATTTCTAACAAGATGATCATTTCAATCAACGCATCCCAGTCCTGGCAAAAAAATAAGTATTTCTGCACAGGGTCCCAAAACTCTGTACTTATGTGTTTGTTTTGCATTTTATTAAGGAAAAAGGGCTAATCTAAATCCCTCCCCCAATTTCTACCTAAACACTCCCTGAAGCGGCATTACACAGCCTCTTTATAATTATACTAATCCATGCGATCTTTAAAGACCACATGTAGGCAATCTACTTACCTAACTGAACCTTCTTAGGTTTGAATAAGACCCAAAGTTACTATCATTTAAATATCAGTTTGCTGAACAGTTCTGGACTTTTGGCCATCAGCTGGTTCAGGGGCCTATATAGCAAAAACTGTCTAACTTAAAAGCTTGAAAACACCTTCTGTGCTCCTATTGATTCTTGCCCACTCTTTGGACAGTGTATGTGCGATTGGGGAATTTTACGCACAGTCTTCCAAAAGAAAGGACAACATGTTCTGTATTCTGTCTGCAGGTACAATACCTCTGTTTAGCAGGAGATACAATTTTCTGGATCACTGTGATACAAAACAAACAGAACTGCAGCCTGCACCTAGGGCTGCCAAGAGGAATTCTGGGCCCCGGTACAACAACTTATTGGGGCCCCCCATAGTTAATTACTATAGATACATTTGCACCGATGCAAAGCAATGGTGCACCGTCATAGTGGGTGTGTTTAATCCATTGGAGGTGTGACTGTGCCTGGTTGGGTGGGTGCATGGTTTACAAAATATCAGTGTGCTGGGGCTTTTTTTTCCCCCTTTGTTTCTGTGGCTAGCAGATTTATCCCGGCCTTTCATGCACCTGTTCCCATTTACCTATAAATTGATTGAGCAACTTCCATTCTGTTAAAAGGGTGTGTATATCACTTTAAAAGCGCCTCTTTGAAATTGCAGCAACTCTCTTACCTTGGGGTACCCAACCCCATAAAAGAATATGTCAACAAAGATAAAATTTAGGAGGAGAGAAGCGCTATTCTCTGTGATAAAAAGCAATACAGATGTGCTGTATTAATAAAACATCCAATAAAACATATTAAGAGGGAATACCTTATTGTGCAACAATCAAAAATGTGATAAAGAAGTCTGATTAAGCAGCGGCATACAAGGATCCCTAACTAAATAAAATTCCCTGGTCCAGTATCATATAGGACTTAAGGACCCGTTTTAGGACTTTTTATGGGACTACCTTAAAGACATGGTTGATTTTATTTAGTTAGGGATCCTAACTATTCCCTCTTAATATGTTTTATTGGATGTTTTATTAATATAGCACATCTGTATTGCTTTTTATTACAGAGAATAGCGCTTCTCTCCTCCTAAATTTTATCTTTGTTGACAACTTCCATTCTGTGTTTACAAAATATCAACCTGCACAACCTGCATTGCCCCGTATACTAGTGGCTGATAGTGATCACTACACATAAACATTATTTTTATTATTATTAACGTTTATTTATAAGGCGTCAGCCAAAGCCAATAGTTACATATTCAATACAATAATTAACAGATGGTATATAAACATACTAGAAAGGTGTTTGCAAGTAAGAGAAACTCTAAAAATGCATTTAATGTACAGTATGCTTCTCTCCCTCCGCCCTCTTAATATATTACTAAGTACTGTAAGTCTGATGAGCACAGAGAGAGAATGTATGCCTGTACTGGACATTGTAATTCCATGACCTCCCACTAGTGGCCGCAGTTGAGCATTTCCAGCAGAAGGTTTCATAAGTGTCACCTGGATGTCTGTATAAGTGGAAATTATCTCCAGTTGGGTAATAAGGAAAGCAGCCGCAATCCAACCACATTGAAAAGAAGGAAAAATGTTGTGTTTTAGTGATTGTTTCCTGTTTACAGTTCAATAAGGCAACAAATATATAAGTAACTTAAAAAATCTGACTTATTGTTTGTTCCAGAATAGTAGAAGAGTTGACTATGAATCGTTACCCAGAGCTACAGAATCTTCATAGAAAACGTTATTATAAAAGTGGAGCAAATTTCAGGTTTCCAATCACAACAACCTCATTCCTGGAGACTGACTACTAATCTGTCTCGCAGACTCCAGATGTGTAGGCTGGCTCACACAGGGATAGCTTTTCCTCTTTAGCTTGGTGCTGGCTTGCTCCCAAATTACTGGTTACCATCCCAGAGTACTAGTCAGTGGCAGACGCAGGATTTTAAAAGGGGGGTTTCCAATATGTGTAATACATGTGGGGTATACAGTATTAACATATCTCCCAACATTTTGGAGACCGAAAACGTGACAAATAAGCTCCACCCTGTTCAAGCTCTGCTACCGCCCCACCCCCACTGTGAGCGTGTGTGTAAGGGAATTACACTGTAATGCGGAAGAGGTTGAAGTACTGTTTAAAATTGTAAAGAGCTAATTAATATGATGCTAAAAAAACATATGTAAAATGATAATACTGATAATATGGTCGTACTATCTGACTGCCAAAATATCTAAGACGTCCATTAACGTTATTTGTGAAAGCAGGAAGTTTATCATATAGATTTAAAAATAATAAAAATAAAATAAATCTACATTAAGGAATTGTGTTGTTATTGTTTATAACAAGTCCTGTGTTTGATATTTTTAAGTAATTTATAATTTACTTCTTTTACACATTAAAATAGTAATTTTATATTGCAGGAACAGATCTAATACCAATAGCAGTATACAATGCATTAGTAGAGCACATTACACAATGGAGCAGAGCTTGTGTCAATGTATAAGTACTGTTGAATATGTTGTGACACATTTACCATCCTCACCTGATTCCTATTGCAGCGCAGGCCAGGACCATCATCCTCCGCGTTTCGTGTCAACCAGGACACTTTATCAAGCAGAAAGTAATGACGCTAGCCACGCCCCTTTTTCTAAATTTAACTTTTTGCACATTTTAACTTTTTTTTTTTTTAATTTTCAATCTGGGGGGGACACCAGAAACCCCCCCTGGGTGTGCCACTGACTAGTGCTACTGCTGATAATGGAATCTCATTAAAATGAATGGGCCATTGACACATTGAACAGGATTCAGACCTCCGCAAAATGGTCATTCTCCGCTCGCAAGGAGTGAAAAACAACCACATGCACACACAACACTCTACCATTGAAGAAATGGATCCTTTAGTTTTGCATCAGAAACATTCCCAAAAAGACTAATGGATTTAAACATGTATACCTAGGGTTACCTTCCTTTAATTTCTTCCCTCCTGGAGATCTCGGAGGAAAAAAAGAAATGCTGGCATTTAGCAGGGCTCGATGGCACTATTTTATGCAAATCACATCCTGAAGCCCCGCCCCTTGCCCGTCAAAGCTTTAATTCACGGTATTACTAGGGATGGAGCAGGCTTCATGATGCAAATTGCGTCATCGATCCCTGCCTGTCCTTAATAACGCTGCGGGTAACTGGACTGCGGGAGATTTGCTGGCTCTCCCAGAACACCAGGAGAATTGCCCCAATTTCGTGAGTCTCCCGGATATTCCAGGAGAGTCCACAACCATGTGTATAATTATCATACTTCCTGTTGCAGCCATGAGTAAAGTCTTGTGAGATGATAAAGGCTGTTTCCAGTCCAATTTATATTCAGAATTTGAATACGTTATGATTATTATTACAGCTTGGTTATAATTAGCACTTTATAGGGATTTTTTTGTAATCTTTATCGATACATTACAATAGCATTACACTATAATTATAAATGATTGAAGCTAATTAATTTAAGTTACAATTTATAGGGGTTTTTATGCAATGGGTATATATACATAGTAATGTGTTGAAAGAACTGTTATATGTCTGTAGGGATTTACTTTATATTGATTTAAAGGCCCATATGTATAACATATTTCAGTTTTTGATTTGGGTATTAGTATTCCTATTAACTTACATTGTTATATTGAGGGATATTGGGCCTGTTTTTATACCTATTTCACTGATGTCATTGACACATCTTTTTTTTTAAATATATTTCCCGTTAACCCGGTAGAGCAGACAAATCTCCCACAAGTCCCGGCTGTCTGCTTGTTACTGCAGCAATTCTTATTCTAATTCCTAGATTTACTAAATCTGATTGGTTGCCCATAGCAACCAATCATATTCTAGCTGATATTCTCCAGTATGTAATAGGAAAGTGAAAAAAGAATCTAGTTGGTTGCTATGGGCAACATCTCCATTTTTCCTGCAGATTAGTAAATCTAGCCCTTAGTTTTAGTGTTACAAGGGATGGGCGGGATTTGATGAAATCCTTTTTGTCATCAAGCCCCTCCCACCACCAGAAACACTGTTAATTACCGTAGTGAATGACAGGGGTCGGTGCTGAACGACACTATTTGAGATCACCCGGAGGGAAGATAGCAAGTAGGCAACCTTGCTTCTTCTACTATATTTTAATTGGTAAAATTAAAGTTTTGAATTGTGTTATCTATATGTAGTAGGACAGTCAGTGCACGGTTAAGTTAAATTGTTCAGTTAAATTGTATTTCATTTATCTAGTGATAGCACGACTTGCTTTTGAGGATCTAGTTGCATCATCAAGCCCCACCCCCATCACTAATAAAAGCGTTAATTGAAGCTCTGACAGTCAGGAGCCGGGGTTTAATGGCACAATTTGCAGAAATGGCATCAGCAAGCCCCGTCCAATCACTAACAAAAGCATTCATTGAAGCTATGACAGGAGGAGGTGGGGCTTAACACCACAATTAGCAGAAATGGTGTTATCAAGCCCCGCCCCCATGCCAGCATCTCTGCCTTTCCTCCGAGATCTCCTGGAGGGAAGACATTAAAATTCGGCTACCCTGCAATATTCTATCAGACAGGTGTCACGGTAACAACTCTGAAAGAAAAATGGCGATCGTTGAACATTGTCGTCATTTTAGCACAGACATGTTAACGATTGGCATTCACATTATCGGAAAAGCAAACCACACCCCTGGACTGCAGCACATGGTAAACCTAAATGATGAGGAAATCATAGGATAAATAAGGGCCTAAAAAATGCTAAAGGATAAGCTACAATAATGACATACAGTATAATGAAAGTATTTCTGTACAGTTTAATGAAATGCTAGGATGAAACAACAGTCACTAATTTGCTTTATTCACAAAGACTGTATGTAAATGTTGAAGACTATACGTTTAGATTTTGATTGCTTGGGAAAATGATTCATTAAAATGCATTCATGCAGAATAGAAAATCTTCCTGTAGTTATTATCATGCAAATTGAATGAGGAAGTACACAGTGTAAGCTCTTTGTTCTAATTATCTGCTATTTTGCTTTTTGCAGGTTTTACTGGGACCTGATCATGCTTATTATGATGGTGGGAAATCTTGTCATTATACCCGTCGGGATAACCTTCTTTACAGAGCAGACGACGACACCGTGGATTATATTCAATGTCGCCTCTGACACGGTTTTTTTATTTGACTTATTCATGAATTTTAGAACTGGTATTGTCATTGAAGACAATTCTGAAATAATCCTAGATCCAAAAGTCATAAAGATGAGTTACTTAAAGAGCTGGTTTGTCGTTGACTTCATCTCCTCCATCCCAGTGGATTATATCTTTCTCATTGTAGAGAAAGGAATGGACTCGGAGGTGTACAAGACGGCCCGAGCTCTGCGCATAGTGAGATTTACAAAAATTCTCAGCTTATTACGGCTGCTACGACTGTCCAGACTAATCCGATATATCCACCAGTGGGAAGAGGTAAGACACAAGCAAAGATGTGTTCTGAAGTATTGGTTTTTTTCCATATTTTTTCATATTTACTTTGATTATGATTATTATAATCATCATTTATTACAAGATTATAGAAGTCAGTTTTAGTGAAAACAAACAATGGACCGGCTCCAGAACTAAGGGCCAGATCCACAGTCAAGTACGAGAGCGTATTTACGCTTGCTGCATGTGCGCGGCAGATGTAAGGCGCCGTAACTCTGATTGTACGTACCTTCCTCATAACTACGAATGAAGGCGCGGGTCATCCCTACAACCCCCGGAAATACGCTTTGTAGGCGGAGGGAGACATTTAAATTGTACAGTATGGGCCGGGTTAGACCGTTATTTGCGACAATCCATTACGTATGACCGTAGTTACGCATGGAAAGGTTAAGGTAGGGTTTGGTTCTCGTAAATCTTGTATTATGCGGGTCTGAGGGGAGTGCCGGGGAAGTGCATAATACTTACGATCGCGTAAATACGCTACGAGATCGTACTTAAAGTGAACTTAGGTCTGGATCTGGCCCTAAGTGTGCACATCGGATCTGAGTCACGCCTCTGTGTTTGTTCTGTACGCATGGATGTCCGCTTCCACGACACTGCCCTCTCTTGGAGACTTTGCAGAAGTGACGCTGCCATAGACCTGCCTGAAGCCCCTGTGCGGATCAGCTGTCGTACGGACCACTGATCCTTATGGAAGTACATATGGCTGATCGTCACTTAATTCAGAATTGCTCATAGGGCGTTCCGTATACGTATCCACCATGTTTGCACACACATAATGCACGCACAGAGTGTTTATGCCATCTGAAAGCGGAAATGGGCTGTCATACGCAATGCTGGATCCTGTCCAATGTAATGTTATGTAAAGAATGTGATTTTTTAAATGTGTTTTCTATATGAAGTTGTCCTCTCGTTTTCCTTCACACTTTTTATTTAGTAATTACTTGAGAGCCAGTGAAAGTTGTATACAGATAAGACCAAGCTCTGACAATAGTGTCAGCAGTTATTTCCTGGTCAGTCCTAGAAATCATTGGGTCGACCAAGTTCTGGTAGAGTCCCTCTGCTCCATAGGGCTGATTAGAGACTGAGAAAAAAATCTAAAAACAGGGGCAAACCATGCTGTAATGCAAGGGATGCTAATTATATTATTATATTTGTATGTATTTATTTATCTTTTGCTTATTGCAAACTTTAAGCATCCCCCCAAAATATGAATGGAGCGCCATCCAGTGGTGTCACAGAGTGTGTGTGTGTGTGTGGGGGGGGGGGGGGGTAGAGGATTCCAGGATGGGGGAATTGCCAGCAGAGGATTGCACAGAGACAGTGCCAGACGCTGTCTGTGCAATCCTCTATCAGCCTCTCCTCTCCTCTGCAGCAGCTCCCCCTCATCTTAGTGACGCTGGTGTGACCATCACATCAGTGCCATTAAGTGAGCAGAGAGCGAGACGAGAGGAGAAGAAGAGCTTTAGCAGGGTAAATTTGCAAATAACTGGGGGCGCACCAAGGGGAGGGCTAAATTCCTGCCCCCCAACAAATGTTGTGACGCCCCTGATTGTTTGCAGTAGGGAAGGAACGGGGGAAATAATAGTGCCTTTCACATCTATTAAGGGCTGTAACACGGGGGCGAGAATAAAATGTGCAGAAAAATGACTTCACTTTAAGGGTATTTGATAAGTGAAATAGCCAAGGCCGCCATCCAGGGTAGGCTGTCAGGACTTTTGTTCCGGCCAGGAGAGAGTGGGCCCATAGATACTAACTTTAGCTCTCCAGCAGCAGCACTTTCTGTTGGAGAGCTGTGCCATGCTGCACATCAGCTATCCGATGTGCAGGGAAAGACTTCCCAGGTATCGACCCACTGTGAATCATAACTGCAGTTCTGTGGTGCGCCACCTATGGAGGGGGTGGAGCATTGCGGCCCGTGTCCTAGGCCCCACAATTTCTGGTGGCGGTCCTCCCATCTGTGGTAGTAGAGGCTAACACAGCAGAACAATTTTCAATATATTTGGGATAAATATAAGAATGTTATAAATCTTAAAATAATTAAAGGGTCAAAAGAGTCTATGGGCCGGATTCACAACACCGGTCTGAAAGACCGCATATACCCAATCTACCTAAGGAAAAGTTACGTAGATTACGTGAAAAAGATAATGCGCATGCGCATTATTAAATATCCGGGCCTATGTTCAGTATAGTTTAAAAAAATAATTGGGTAGACTGGATGGGCCAAGTGTCTCTTATCTTCCGTTGCTTTCTATGATTCTATGTAAAACATGGATTTACTGAGGAGTATATTTGTGCCTGAATATTTGCACTATTTTTGTTGTTGTTCTAAAATTGTAAATCAGTCCCTTTATGACTATTAAATGCACTCACTTGTAAGCCGGAATATAGTTTTATGTCTCCATCAATAACGGTAATAATGTTTAAGTCTGGATATCTTTTACTGACATTCTAGTTTCTACAACATTTCAGCTTATAAAACAGAGTTCTCTAGACATCTGCGCAAAAATAGCGATTTAACGCCACTAATGTGTTTACTTCGTTCCTTAAGAGATGTCCTTGAACTTATGTAGAATTTGAATTATTAACCATGTCAACAAAATGTACTATGGCTTGATATCATGTGACTATCACACAACATAGTCTCACACAGTCCTTGTAAAAATCATAAAAATGGGACTTTGGTTCTTTTCTTCGTATAATCAGTGTTATGTTTTCCTTCTATATATGTTGTTTTTTTGCTTTTTGTGTTTTAGTTTTTTTTTGTTTTTTTTTTGTAAGAAGAAGAGATAGAAATTGAACACATTGATTTTCCTCTGTTATGGAACGACATGTTCTAGCATTGCTTTTCCATCTTGGGTTGGCATAGTCACCATAATGATGAATGTTACATAACCAGCTATTTTCTTTTGAGTGGAATGTTTACATGCTTCAATTTGAAGATATCACAATATCATGTTATGTGAGAGCTGTGACCATTTACAGCTAGGCCACCATTGCCCTTGCTGTCACATGATCAGTTCTAATTGTAGATTTCCATTTAATACTTATTAACTGTAAAAACACAGTAAGAGAAACACAAAATATAGTGATTTAATTGCTATTAAAATAAGCGGGGGCTTTGTCAGACTAGATGAGCATCTCACATTCAGCAGTATATACTTTATATCTCTGATATCTCTGTTAGCCATGGTTGTCAACATTTGCAAATGAGTGTGATAGCCTTATCAAGACTCTACAAGGGGTGTGTCCTGTTCCACCAAAAGGGTGTGTCCTGTGAAAAGCTCCACCTATGGGTGTGTCTAGCGTTGCCAGGAGATCTATTTATCAGTATAAATGGCAACATTGTATTTATTGATTGTTAAATTGTCAGTGTATAAATACTTTCAGTATTTATTGTGAAGACTGTGAATAGGAGATCAGCCGACTTCTTCATCTTTAGTGAAAAGTTAAAAGATGGTGACACTGCAGCTGATTAACAAGAGACCAAAGTGTATATTGTGTTTCTGCCTCTATTATTGAAGTCATGCTGTCTTAGATAACGGCCAGGCTTTGATTCCAACTTAGTCTCCATAAAATGGCCACCTCTCTAGACCTTAAGGCAGGGGAATAGAGCACAATTTCTATATTCTGTCTTCATAACCAACAATGACTGAAAACAGTATCAGGGAGATTACCAGACACTTCAGGGAGTCAGGGAGTCTTCCTGATATTCAAGGAGAGTTGGCAACTATGGTCTTTACCCTTTTTGTAAAAATAAAAATCTAAAATTTGTGGCCCTGATTCATTGTTAAGTTATTTATATCCCTACATTTTTATTTATACTTTTTTATTGTTCTGAAAATCTGTAAAGGTTCTTTTTTTAAACATTGAAATTTTAGCCTGTTATGATGGATGACAATTCCATAAAGTATGAAATAAAATGTCTATGTATTTAAGATTTGTTTTGAATTGGTAACAGCACAGTTCAGTGTTAGACGTATAGCTGGAAGTACTTGGTAAGCTCAGTAGGAAGTAACCACGTTTACCAGGATATTGGTCTGCCAGACAGTCCATTGAGAACAAATAAAGCTTTATCGAAATGCGGCACATGCATTGGAGTTTTTTACATGCACTAGTAGGGGTTATCTTCATTATTATGATGGGACCTTCAATAGCTCTAAGAACAATTGGTTTTTTTTGTGAGATTGAAGGGATGAAGAAATCAGATTTCAGGGTGTATGTTCTAAAATAGTATAAACCATGGTTTGGCTAATACAGACAATTGTACCAAACTTTTTTTTATTATAATATTCGTAAATATAATACACAGTGCTTTTTTTGTAAGAAAAAAGGTGCCGGAACTCACGTGCGACCACACGACCAATCACAAGCCGAGCAGCGCTATCGCAACCAGCCTGCGTACACCGCTGAAATTTTTTAAACTTCGAAAATCTGTCAAAAAAGGTGCCAGAACGCTGTTCCAGTCCGTTACATGAAAAAAAAAGCACTGATAAATAATATTAACTTTTAGAATATTATAATTAGAGATGGGCACTGACCCCTCTGCTTTGGTTTTGATTTTGGTTAAAAATTTTCGTCATGTTTTGGTTTTGTAAAACTAACAACAACAAAAACCCTCAAATGTTTTGTTTTTGGTATTGGATCCGGATTTCTTAAACTAAAAAAAGATAGAAAAAAACTGTTAAAATTGTGTGCACCTCTTTGTGTTGCTACACTGTATTATTAACATCAATAGAGTGTCTGTAAATATATGCGATGATAAACAGCACTAAAATGGCAGTTGACCGTCTTTTATAGAAACCAAAATCCAAGATTCATATAAAATAAGGTCCAAATAAAAAAAAAGGTGGTTTGTGATCAGAGTTTGGCCAGAGGAACCAAGTCCCGCCTCGGTTTGCCTCTGAACCCTTAAATTTGGATATGAGGGATCTCACACAATTCGTAACCACTTATCTCTAATTATAATATGTATAAATAGAAGCAGTCATCGAAGTGGAAATTTAGAAGTGCTGGTATGGACATTTTGAAGTGTCGGTATGGTAAAGAATAGAAGGAGATTTATAGTTTTTTAATGAAGTAATTGAATGACTTGCCAGGATATACCACCCCACTTCGAGCACTGAATATAAATATATAATATATACTATAATAATAATAATAATAATAATAATATTAATAATAATAAAACAGATGGGAAATTTCTAACTGTATATTTATAGTAAAATCAACGTAACTAGAAAAAAAGATAGTTTTAATGTTTCTGATTTATCCCACAAGAACATATGGTAATATTTTTCATTTTGCCTCTAAATAAATATTCTGTATGTTAATAGACCAAGAAATTGTATCCACTTGATAAATAACTAAATAAATGAAATTGCAGTGCACTAAGCAGAAATACTCAATTTTACCTAAGGTATTAAATAAAATATTAAATTATATTCAATATCCATTTTAATTTGTCAAATCTAGGTAACAACAGCCATTTTTAATATGACATACATGAGGAATCACCCAGTTTTCTCCTGATTTATATTATTGCTGTAGGCAGAACACAGTCTACTAAAGATGCCATAACGACCTGAAATAGGAATAATTATGTTTGTTGCAGAGTCTGGGATTATTTTGCCTGAAGAAACAATTTTTTTTCTATATTTCAGTATAATTCATTCCTTATGCCAGTCTTTACATAAATATGTAATGTGCCATTTTGGCTGCTGTATGACGCATTTTCTGGGGGAGGGAATGTAAGACTGTAATTGCTTTTTTTTTTAGGATATTGGAATTTTTTAGGCGTTTAATGACAAGTTTTTTAAACAAACATGCAAGTGATGCATTTATAATGTTGCTCATTCATATACATATACATTCTAACGCTTATACTCTTTCGTGCGTGTTCCAGGAAGAATAATGACAGCTGATTTCCGCAAGCTGCATGTGTAAGTCAGGCATTGCAAGTGTACTGCGCATGCTCACGCCAGATGTTAGGCAACGGAACACTGACAGCTCTCCGTACGTTTAATTACACGCAGTGTGAGTGGGGGAAGGGGGTAAAATTAATCATTATAATTGGACAGTATGTGCAGGGTAGGGCAGTTCCGTATGTGTTAGCATTGCGCACATGGAAAAGTTAAGGTAGACTTATAGGACGTGATGCAGAACCCCAGGTTTGTAAATTCGCACGTGAGACGGAAGTGAACCCCACTGTCACTCCCCTCTCACATGTGGACTTTGTTCTCCATCTGTACGCAGATCTTCGGGGAAATGCCCACTCTTCATTTGTACACCGTTCAAATCCAATAATCACTCTTACCGCTCAAGTCCTGGAATCTTCCTTAATATTTCCGACCTGTCCCCACTTATAACTGCCACTAGTCATTGTCTACTGTGCAATGTGCCTTCAGAATGACCCATCGCATGAATCTACCCCACACAGGTGCAAGATAAAATCCATGATGTTCAGCTACCGTAATAGACAGAAACAGACGCACTTCATTTTGCACCTATTCCCGTCATCGCAGGCAGTAGAATCCGTCCCAAGGTGTCTTGGGCGCCCGAATTCTTGCCTTTACTGTAAATACAAGGAACAAAAGAGAGGTATGGTGCTCCATAGAAACATTATATAATACTATGTGTCAGCACATACATAAAAAGGAGGTTTAGTTCACAATATAGCTATATTGGGTTAAGCTCACCTCCTGCCATTTGAACAGTGTGCAGCGGCCATATTGGGGAGGGGTCAGGCTCCCAAAGTAAAACTAGTAACAGTAATAAGAAAACACACAGGTCGTGCTTCAATTCAAATACAAATATATGAAAGGTGTGCAAATCATAATAATAATCATAATAACCCCTCCTACAATCCGCTCTGCTGACAGAAACTATGTCGCAAATCAATTCTTTTGATTGGTCGGGTGTGCTTTCGGTGTTCGGCGTTCAAAGCGCACACGTTCTTAAAAACAGGTGCATCCACTTGGAAAATGTCCACTTTTTGGATGTCAGGAACCGGTCCACAAATACTACTTAAAACTGTATTTTTACTTGGCGAAAACCCAAACAAGCGTACACACAACTCTGCACGGAGCCCGGGCCGTGTAAAGAATATCTGTGTTATTGTTACAGCATCATTAAACACGGACCACGTAATAGCGCATCACAATGAAATGCACAATGCTATTCTTAGATAATTCTGTAAATTAAATATCCAAACATATCATTAGAAGGTAACAATATGTCCAAACACTGTGCTAGGAGTTATTTATTTCATTTCTCTTTATTATTGTAATGAGAAGTACACTTAAAATGTAAACAACATTTATATTACAGACCCCACGTTGTGCAACTTGATGACCACCCATTACAGTTAGTTATATTCTTTTAAACATATATTCAGAATGTTAAATTGACTTATTTTTCTTAACTGCGTCGAGCTGTTAGAAAAGGAACCCAGCAGAGCAGAACCCAAATAAACATTTGATTCCTGCAGGGAATCCAAATAAACATTGTAAATGTTCCGTCATTTTCAGATTGTTGCGTGGGTGTGCATATTGTAGTGGGAAGAGACTGCTGGGGGCTTACTGCACCTGTTGGAAGTGATCAAGGCACGGCAGTGAAGTGGATTTCGCAGACTTGCTTATTCCTCTCCTACTTGATTTTATCACCAGGTTACCAAAGTCTCTTTTAGTGTTAGAGGTGGGGGGGTTAGGGTTAGGTTCTTAGGAAGGGAGGGTTAGGGTTAGGGCCTTAGAAGGGGAAGGTTAGGGTCAGGCTGCGAGGAGAGGGTTCTTAGGGATAGGCTATAGAGAAGGGAGAGTTAGGGTCAGGCTAGGGAGAAGGGAGGGTTAGGGTTAGAATTAGTGAAAGGACAGTATATTTTTACTTTACCGTGTCCTCATCTAGGCATAAGCAATCTATTTCGGAACTGGCTGGGAGAAAACAGTCCTATCGAAATAGGGTCGTTCGAAGCGGGACTCACACCCATTACCAGTGTTTCCTCCGCAGATAGATCGATCGATAGCTAGATAAATAGATATGGGATAGATAGATAGATAGATAGATAGATAGATAGATAGATAGATAGATAGATAGATAGATAGATAGATACTGTAATCATACTTCGGATAAATTCTTAACCCAATCATTATTATTTTGTGGCTTGAACTGGTTAGTGACAGTTTTAGAATCAATCCAAAAAGAGATCACTGACAGGAGGAACAGAGAGTGTAATGAAATATGTAATATTCAACAAATTGTCCTCATATTAGCTAATTAACTTGATTAACCTAGATCTAAAGAGACAGTGGAAATTTTTGATTTGTACTGTCTAAGTGTGACTGATGAACTAGTTCTTTTTGTGCATTAATTGGCTTTCTTCCGTGCGGTCTGTTCACAGCTTAGTTTCTCTCCTGATGTCTATTTTGTAACTATGACCCTTGTGCTACAACATAAGTGACTATTTGCCTTCTTGTAGTTGTATTTGAGCTTGCCATTTTGAGATCTTGGACCGGATGCACAATTCATAACGACAGCCGTATGCTGCTTGCGTAATTTGGGTTTGCGATTGCACTGCGCATGGGTGAGCCAGATTTTACTCATCGGATCTCTTAACGAACGGAACTGGTTTCCGTAAGTTCAGAGTTGCGTACAATAAACCGTTCTGCGTACATTATGGGCTGGGTTAGGCATAACTACTAGCTATAATTTACATAAATAATAATAATATAGTTAGACCTAACCATATGTCTGAGGCTTTCACATGCACGCCAATATGTGCAGAAAAGTTAAGGTAAAAACACGGAAGTCAGGTAAAATGCGATAGAGGCGAGTGTACTAGAAACATAGGTCCGTAGTCACACCTAAGAAGCTTCTGCTTCTCAGTTACATATTTCCACGAAATAACATACTATGCATGCAAAGTAGGTCATATACACAAGCTACATACCAGTTAGGTATTGATGTTAGAAAGAGGAGGTGTAATGCCTCCTAGGGGAGTGTTTAGCTAGAAGTGGGAGGGAGGGGATAGGTACCTAAAAACAGGGCGGGTTAGGGGCAGGGCGGGTGAGTTAGACGTGGATCTGTCTGCACCTAACTCACTCTTAGGTGTGAATACAGCCCATAGGGTGTGCTGGCAGATAAGAAGCACTTAGTCTGTCTGTCGCACCCTTCCTCAAACTTCAGATTTATAGTGACCGCTTGTAAGTCAGCACACACGTACACACGCAAGGTTTAATTTTGTCAATCTATTAATATAATTTTGGATTGTGGGAGGAAGACACATAGAATATACATAAGGCCTGCTCTGGGAATTGAACTCATGACTTCAGCTTCCATGCTGCCTTCACTAGCCTCTTGCGTGCGGGCTTTAGAAACTTTGTGTGCATGGACATCGCACTTAATTCTGGATAAGTCCCTATGGACCGGATGCAGACCTGCGAACGTCACCCCACATATGAGTGCAAAAAGTGACATGTAATGGCCATAGCTTTCAGCGTTTCTTGGTTTGCTGTTCTGTTGGTCCTCTGATGAATAAATGGCCTTAAGTGTTACTACTTTAGTGCACTCTTTTCTCCCCTAGAAAGAGTAAGTCCTTTTAATGATTTGCTGTTTAAACACGGTCACATGAGATGATTAAATGTTCATATGCAGCTACTATACTACAAAAATCATCAGTATTTATTATAAATGTCAGTTGCTTGCTCATGTAATTACCCAGATTCCTTATTCCAAATTCACTTTCCGTCAGTGCTCTAAAAGTCTGTTGGATAATGCCTAACAAGTCTGTGTCTGTGTCATCAGGGCTCATCAGTATTCAAAGAAACCATCAAAACAGGAAAATAAATGGGGGGATTTTCAAGACTTGACAAGCTTCAAATAAATAGTTTAAACAGTCATATTTCAAGTTTAATTCACAGATTTCAAATGATTTTTTTGTTTACACTATAGTAGATTAAATGATTAACATATTTATCTAATTATTATTATTATTATTAATAATAATAATAAAAATATTGGGAAGAAACCATCAAAACAGGAAAATAAATTGGGGGATTTTCAAGACTCTGAACAAGCTTCAAATAAATAGTTCAAACAGTCATATTTCAAGTTTAATTCACAGATTTCAAATGATTTTTTTTGTTTACACTATAGTAGATTAAATGATTAACTTATTTATCTAATTATTATTATTATTAATAATAATAATAATAATAATAAAAATATTGGGGTAGTTACATTAGTTACATTAGATTGCATAGGCTATTTATGTTATGCGTATTTATGCATACTTTCTATGCACCCCCCTTGGCACTGCCCTCGCTCATACATACTTTGGCCATTTTACGCTGCCCAAACCTTACCTTCATTTTTCCTAGCTTAAGTACTAACGTACGTAATGGATTTACGTACGCAACGGTCTAACCCGGCCCATACTGTGCGATTTAAATGCCTCCCTCCAAAGTGTAACTACGGGTGTCAAATGGGTGCCCCCGCCCCTTCGTTCGTAGTTACGCTGATGGTACGTACGTTCAGTGTTACATGTCGTAACATCTGCCGCATGTATGCACAGTAAATACAAATAGCTGATTTTTTACGTCAGTGTAGGTGGTTTAGGATCTGGCCCATTATTATGCTGGATGCAGAGTTAATAAAGTCAGCTGAGTTCTGCAAGCTGATTGCGTGAATATATGGGCATGTGCATGCCAGATGTTCCACAACGGATCTTCCCAGGCGTTCATATCATAGTTCTGTAGGCCTATTGATCTTTCTGACAGAGTGGCCAATCTACTTCCGTGCAGATCAGAGGCCATACGATCCGCCAGGAATTCCGTCAGCAGACCCCTACCTTAAAATACCTTAAAGTGTGGAGAATACTTAGCAGGAACGCTCTGTACTATTTATGTTACTGCCCCCTTCTGCTTGGCATGAGAGCTGTCTGCACTCTGTTCCGTTGTCACAAATGCTCCCAGTATGTAACTCTGGATCCAGATTCGTACTGGGAATACGGTACGTGCACATCATAGTTACCAACTAGAAATGCTGCTTTGGGGACGGAGTTTGGAGATATACGATTTTTTGAAAATCACATCCTGAAACCACGTCTCCTGCCTGGCAAAGATACACTTTATGTTTTACTAGGCATGGGATGGATCTTGGTAATGCAAATGGCGCTAAGTAACGCTAAGTCTCCCACAGGGGGTGGGATTTGATTCAGTGATTTGCATGAAATCATGGATTTGCTGGCTTTCCAGGGGTACTGGGATCAGGGAAGATTGGCCATGGGAGTTACAGGGAATCTTCCCGATAGGCCGGTGGCCTCTGGAGGCCACTCAGTAGCTCCTATTTTGTTTGAATAAGATCAGGATGTTGACTGTCAAGGGTGGTGGTCGCTAAAATAATGTCTGAATAGAACAGAGATCATTAGAATGTTGAATGTATTGGGTGGTGGTCACTAGAATGTTGTATGTATTGGGTGGTGGTAACTAGGATGCTGTATGTTTCGGGTGGTGGTCACTTTGGTGGCAGTGAATACCTGCATTGCATAGAGGTCACCATAAATCTCTTTATTGGATTGTGAAATATTAGTCAGTAGATGTTGTCTTTGCTTGTAACATTGTAACACATCACACTTAATTGGCAATACATAACCCTGCCTCCATATCATGTATTTTGTACTACTTTTATTATATATTTTTTTATTCTGTACCAATGCAGTTTCCATTTTTTCTTGACTCCGCCAATAGTGATCTTGCCCACATGTGGCCTCTTGCAGATTTTTTTCAGGGCCATTTTAAGTTCCCAATCCGCCTCTGAGCAGGAGAAATGCCAGAATTTCGTGAAACTCCCAGATGGTCGCAAAATATGGGCATTTCCTGTGCCTAACCATTGGATTATGCCCCCTTTGGTAAAGTCTAGACCTGGCCTGCATATAATATTATGCAATCATACTTTATATAGAATTCTCTTGCAGAGTGTGGGATTTCTGAAACATTCATTTTCAGATTATCAACACATTTTTTTCTCTCGTGTTAGTGTGCCAGCGATCTTTCATGTGAAAGCAACTGCCTAAAAATAGCAGCTTTAATTATTGATGCATACATTTTAAAAAGTGTTTCCTAAGAATGTGTAAAGGGATTCCTCTGTCAGTATCAGCAGCTACCAGTGCATTCATTCACTGCCATCTTCTCATGTCACACTTTGAGCATGTTACGTATGATATGAACCAGGGACAGTGTCCACAACACAGGCAAACCTTGGACAATACTTTCATGTTTTGGAGATAGTTGCTAAAAACAGTTCCCAAGAATCGGATGGAAGAAAAGAAACAGATCACTTTATGCACTATCTTGCTGCCCCTCTAAAAAAAATAGAGCATCAGGCCCCAAAAACAGAGTGTTTTTAGCATGCCAAGACCCTTTATCTATTTAGCTCCTAGTAACAGCAGATTGCAGTATAGAAGGAGAGAGAGAGAGAAGGAGATATATTACTTAGAAACATGTATGGGGTTGCTTGGAACAAGATTTAAGGCTTAAAGGTGAATTTTAATCTTCAAATACGCTTCAGCAAGTTCGGTTTCGCTTGGGTGCTTAGTTTGCAGCACTTCTAGAATTTTGAGACATCTGTTAAAAGGAATTGTTCTTTTAAAAGAACTGGATATAGAGCCAACAAACAATAGCATACGATTAACCCAGTGTTAGACTGACATATTCAAAACTAGGTGTTAAAGTTTCTGTTGTATTTCAATATGGTGACTGTTAATTGTGGCCTTGGGGATGACGGTTCGGTCGGCACCAGCTGAATGGCAGATGTATCATTGTTCAAAAACTTCTGGAAATAGAAAGGGTGCGGCAGCTGCATCGAGAACAAGGGTAGGCCTAGGCTGCAGCAGCTGCGTTGAGCATAAGGATAGGGTTGGGCTGTGACAGCTGCGTCCAGTATAAGGGCAGGGCTAGGCTGCGGCAGCTGCGTTGAGTAAAAGGACAGGGCTAGGCTGCGGCAACTGTGTTGAGCATAAGGATAAGTTTAGTTTGCGGAGGTTGCGGTTAGTATAAGGTTAGGGTTACGGCTTAAGGTGAAGGTTAGAGTTAGGCTGGAGAGCATTAAGGGTTAAGGGTAGTCGGGCTAGATAAAAACACATACCTTTTCGACAGATGACTCAACAGGAGTCACAGCACCACCGCTCTATTTAGTTGTCATACGATAGTCTGTCAAAAAACAAACTCCATTCATGCCCTTATTTCGGGAAAGAGATTTGGTGAAGCAACTATGTGTTTGACCAGTTGGACCAATGCCTCCAACTGCGGAAAAAGCACTGGAAGACCTTGCCTTAAGGAAATAAGGGGATACTGGGGAGGCTGCAGACACATGAATGCGGAATACTGGAGAGCTGGAGACACATGATTGGTGATACTGGGGAGGCTGCAGACACATGAATGGGGACTACTAGGGAGACTGCAGACACATGATGGGGGCTAACATAGTTACATTAGTTATAAGAAAAAAAAAGTTATTAGCTGCGATTTTTAAATTTATCAAATAAAAAATAACAATTAAATGTAATATCTGTGTATGTACTTTGTAATTCCTGCTTTTTTTGTATATTTTGCTTTTGGTGTGCCGCGGAATTCTGGGAAGGGCTTAGGTGTGTCGAGGGTGAGAAAAGGTTGAGGAACACTGTGTTTGACTATATGTGGCTTGGTTTGCTAGGTCTTTAGCAGTCCAGTGGTGATGGAAGATAGTTTGGGACTGGAGTTTTCCTATACTACAGTAAAATATGGGCTTCAAGAGTGTAAGAGTGGAGTAAACTATGAATTGTCAATCATATTTATAGATTTCTTTGCACTAAAAGGAGAATGCTTCCATTTGTAAATGTGTTGCTTGCCTCTGAAAAGAAGGCCTCAGGGGAGTGGAGAGGATGAGTTCGGAACTTATACCCCTCCAGCTCCTTCATGAAATTAATGGTCATTTAGGTGTGTGATCTATTCTGTGTCCATATTATTTATTTATCTTCATATTATCATTATAACAAGACTGGGTAGTAACAGACAGACTGGGTGGGTAAGAGGGCCGTGCCCGCAAGCTTACATTCAGGACATTGCGGATTGATACAAAAGGGCAAGTGCTATATATCACACAATGGAGCAGCCAGGTTGTATGATTAAAGAGCTCAGTGTTTTGTATGATCCAGTCACACAACAGTGTTAATAGTAGAACTGAGGGGACTTTCAGAAGGAAAGTTTGGGTTAATCATGTAACAGAAAGGAAAACTGGATAATAGTGGTAAGAAGCAGCATTTGGAAAGGAATTTGGTAAATTTGTCTGAAGAGGTGGGTTTTAAAGGACAGCTTAAATGTTTGTAGAGAAGAACATAGTCTGAGGAAGGGTGAGAAAGAGAGAAGAGAGAGTGGGTGCAGCCCAAGAGAAGTCCTGTTACTGAGAATAAGGGCGTTTGTTTAGTATAGAGGAGTGCTCTATGTCCTGTGAAGAGAGAGTGAGCTGGGATTTATCTAGAAATCAGTGTGGATATGTATGAGGGTGCAGTCTTAGTGATGGCTTTGTAGCTTAGCAAAATAATATTGTATTTGATTCTGTAAAATACTGGCAGCCAATGTAGAGACTGACAAGAGTGCACCTGCTCTAGACAAGTGTTTTGCATTGAATATCAGTCTAGCTGCTGCATACAATATTGACTGTAGGGGTTTAATTTTATATTGTGGAAGTCCAATAATGAGAGCATTCCAATAATGTTTTTAGATGTATGTAGGAGTATTTAGAAAGAGATTTTTTTTATGAGGAACAAAGGATAGTACGAAGGGAAAAATAACACATAGGCAAGGAGCTTATCGGATAGAGATTATTGCAATGTAGAAACAGAGAGACTGGGGGTAACTTTTATTGGCAAGTAGAAATATTAGTTCTGTATTTGAAAGGTCAAAGATGAAAGGGCAGAGAGGCATTTGTGAGCCAACAGAGATGTGGAGAGATCAGGGGCTGTTAGGTAGATTTATGTATCATCTGCATAGAGATGATACAGGATACAGAAATCCAAAAGACTTATTTGAATGAACATACAGTAGGGCAATGGTTGACAACACCATGGCAAGGGAGTGCAAAACATTGTGAGTACAGGGTCCATTGATATAAATTTTAATTCTATTAAACATAGAGCTATGACAATAGAGCCATACTTGCCAAAATTCCATTCAGTAGATCCCAGGAGGTCCAGGCTCAGAGATGATGGCATCAATCAGCCCTGCGGCCAGTGCACAATGTTATGATCGAGAGTATCAAGAAATGGGTCGGAGCCACAACGGCAGGATTCGCCATGAAGTGTCAGTAAGTTCCAGGGTGTTTCACATAGAGGAGAGCCCATGAATTCTGGTTTGTGAATCTTCGGGTCATTCTGAGACACTTGAAAAGTGTAAAAAGAGTACAAATAGTTTAGTATTCTAAAAACACTAATTGATTTGACTCAAGGAACAAGATCAACATTTCCACCCAATATCCAACTTCTGCGTGTTCCGTAGTATATCTCCTATCATATGGAACTCATTCTGCATGCCTGAACCCCCACAATGGAGGCGGGCTATCCATACAGAATAGTCTGTTCATTTATTATTTATTTATAAACAGGTTTTTCTATAGCGCTATCAGATCACGTAGCGCTTTACAGAGAACATTTAACATTCACATCAGTCCCTGTCTTATTGGAGCTAAGTTCCCTAACATAGAAATACATATGGAGGGTTCTTAGCAGGCGCTCTCTGTACTATTTGTATTCCTGCCCCCTTCCGCTTAGCATGTGCGAGGAAACCGGAGCACCGGGAGGATACCCATGCACGCACAGGGAGAACATACAAACTCCACACAGATAAGGCCTAGTCCGGGAATCGAAGCATTAGAAAGCTCAAAGACAGGGCCTCCATCGGGAGGGAAACAGCCGGTATTACTATCCCAGGCCCTCAGCTGATGGAGGTCCGCCATCATTACAGGGTCAATGCACAGGGAAGAATTTTTCCTGTGCACCGGCCACATGGTAACTCAGGTCTGTGGGGTCCCGCCCACCTGATGTCACCGATGACATCACATAGGGGGCGAGGCCCAGCTGGTGTGTCCCGGGCCCCACAAATTCTAAAGGTGACCTTGCTCAAAGAACATTATAAAAATGAATGTATCGGGACTATTGTTAATCTATCACTATTCATCCAGTGTAGAAATCTTGCACCACAGAATGTTTTATGTTTTCTATAATGTACCTGGGATCTCCCAGCTCACCCTGGATAGAAAAAAACACCCTGATGCCTGTTAATACATGGGTCGACAGAAGAAGTCTGCTGATGTTTACAAGGTATAATTACTAACATTTTAGCATCAATTATCTGCAGGCAAAGGGAAAACACAGTGGGTTCTCCCAGCAGCAGGCATTCCGCTCCTTTGTGTGCTTGTAGAAAGAGACATGGATTTCTGAATGTCACAGCTGTATTACAAAATCTTTACTGCAGCCAACATGAAAGACAGAATTCTCAGCCTGGTTATTTTCCTCAGCCTGATACATGACATTTTTACTGAGGTTAAAGAAATTCACATTTGTAATGTAGTGGCAAGGCTGACTTTACTCGGGTCTATAGGGAAAGCAAGATAAGCTCTTGTGCGGTTTTGTCAGTCCCGTGACTTTATATTATTTATTAATAGGTTTCTATATAGCGCTATCAAATTACGTAGAGAATATTTTACATTCACATCAGTCCCTGCCCCATTGGAGCTACATTTTATGCTCCCTAACATAGACATAGGACTGGATCCAGACTTAAGTAAGTGCTTGAACTTAGTTACTCCTGGGCTAAACCATGTTGATTGCAGGGGGAGTCAAGTTAATTGAATTCTTTGCATGCTGGGATATATCTTTGAATTGCTTACTGCACACAGATACTGACCAGCTTTACTATCACACTGTTATTTAGACTTGGGATAGGAAACATCATCTCTCAGCTCTAATACTGATGAAACAGATGAACAGATGAAATATGACTCCCCTGCAATCAACATGGTTTAGCCCAGGTGAAACTAAGTTCAAGCACTTACTTCAGTCTGGAACCAGCCCATAGTCACAACATAGGGGTAATTTAGTCAATAGCCAAATAATGGGAGAGGACCCACACAGACATGAGCAGAATTTACAAACTCCACACTAATGAGGCTTAGTCCAGGAATTGAACTCATGACCACTGCGCTGTGAGACACAAATGCTTATCACTGAGCCACCATGCTTTTCCTCATTATAACAAAATATTCTAATGCCCCCCCCCCACCCAAGAGAATCCACACTGAAAAATACCCATTCTTTATCTCTAGCACATCTTAACAATAGTAATTGTCAATTGAAAACTAAAAGTGTAAAAAATAATTTATCTGTATAAATAACTACACAAAAAAGCAACAAATTAAAAATAGAAAATGGAATATTTGGAAAAGAGTACAGATAGCACAGAGCACAGACCTCTATACCTCCCTGGCAGCATCATTCACAATGCCAGAGAACACTAATTATATATTGTAGCAGGCAGCAGTGGCTCTGTATGTGACGCTGGACAGTTCAAACGCCCTAGGGATGGTACTGGGTAAAATAATCTATAAGACCCAAATAGATCTTATTTTGCTTAGCTTAATATAAAGGTGAATAAAGAATTCCATCCCCCCTTCCCGAATTTCCATGTGTCGCAATCGGATGGTAATCCCTTTTCCAGATTCTAAATTCGTGCTATCAGATCTGAACAGTTGATGACCTAGATATTAAAGAAAAGAGACTTGTGACAGAGGGCCTGATTCAGAGATGCGATTTTATCGCGACTTAGGTGCGTATATTTAGGATCTTAGAAAATTCGCATCAATGCGCATGCGTAGTAATAGTGCAACGCTGTCTACGTAGAGGTTAGGATCTTAAATTCGTCCCTGGCAGCATCATTCACAATGCCAGAGAACACTAATTATATATTGTAGCAGGCAGCAGTGGCTCTGTATGTGACGCTGGACAGTTCAAACGCCCTAGGGATGGTACTGGGTAAAATAATCTATAAGACCCAAATAGATCTTATTTTGCTTAGCTTAATATATAGGTGAATAAAGAATTCCATCCCCCCTTCCCGAATTTCCATGTGTCGCAATCGGATGGTAATCCCTTTTCCAGATTCCAAATTCATACTATCAGATCTGACCAGTTGATGACCTAGATATTAAAGAAAAGAGACTTGTGACAGAGGAGCTGGGAAAGGATTTTTCAAGTGGTCGTTGACCAAATTACAGTATAAGTACCCCCCCATAATGTTTACAAATCTCGAACTTTACACTTCTGCAAATTTCGAACACCCCCCTCATCCCCACTGCAAGTGTTACCCTCGCTATCCTTAAGTTACAACCTGGGAACGTATTCACACTTAAGAAGGATTTAGGTTCTTAATTATACGTATATAGGGCCTGATTGAGAGGCTGAAAATAAGAACTTAAAGTTACACATGGGCTAAACCATGTTCATTTCAGGGGAGTCAAATTTCATTTGTTGCAACAGTATTATAGTTAAAAGGTGATGTTTCCCAGCTCAAGTTTAAAAGTGAAGCTGATCAGGTATCTGTGTGCAATAAGTAAAAGCAAAGCCTTCTCCCTCATAGAATAATGTGCAATAAGTAAAAGCAAAGCATTCTCCCTACATGCATAGAATAAAATTAACTTGACTCCCCCTGAAATCAACATGGTTTTGCCCAGGTGTAACTTTAAGTTCTTATTTTCAGCCTCTGAATCAGGCCCATACATATTAGTTATGTGCGTAGGGCGCCTAATTAAGAACGTTTCTGCCTAACCGTGTCCAGATTTCCTCATTTAAATGCCTCCCTCCACCAAATCTTTTTATCTTTGTTCTTAAGTTTTCCCAGTACCCCCCTTCCTTCTTAAGTCATTACAAACCTAGAAGAAATAGGTTCATAATGGTGATTCAGAGCCATCTCATTCTTAAGTCCTATGTAAATTGTGTATATTAGCTTACTACGCATGTGCATTATATCCAGGGCCGTTGCTAGGGTGTTTGGCACCCCCCTGTGAATTTTAAATTTGCGCCCTTCTGTTTAACAATTTAACACCTGTAACCATCCTAGATTATAGTAAGCGTCATAAAAAACAATCTTATAACAACAATAAAAGAAAGTAAATCATAGTGACCACTATACAATACATACAGTGTCCTAGTCTACGCTATACAATTCCCAGCTTAAAAACAGCCAAACAATGGTGACAATATTTTTTATCATTCTTGTCTCCCCAGCTCCCAGTATCCCCCATAATGTCTCTACAGCCCACAATATCCCAGTCATCTCTTCAGCACCCCAGTATCCCCATCGTATCTCCAACCCCCAATATCCTTCATCATATCCCTTCAGCACCCCATGTGTCCCCATCATATCTCCAGCCCTCCCAGTATCCCCTCATTATGTCTCCAGCCCCTCAGTATTCCCCATCAAGTGTCCAGACCCATGGTATCAACATAATGCGTCTTCAGTCCCCCCCCCAGTATCCCCATCATGTGTCTCCAGCCCCTAGTATCCCCCATCATGTCTCCAGAACCCCAGTATCCTCCATTAAATCTCCAGCCCCTCAGTATTCTCCATCAAGTGTCTCCAGTCCTCCCAAGATCCACCATCATGTGTCCAACCCCCCAGGATCCACCATCATGTGTCTAGTCCTCATGTTTACCAGTAATGTCTCTCCAGACCCTTACCCATCATATCTCAAGCACCCCAGTATTCCCAATCAGGTCTCTTCACCTCCCCCCCAGTTCCCCATCTTGTCCCTCCAGGTCCCAGTATTCCTCTATAGAATATATGTTACTCACCTTTTCCAGTCTTCCCTCCTTCAGTCATCTGCTATCCTCTGTGGTGGGCCTTGAAGTGAATTAGGCTGATGTGACCTTAGGTCACGCCATTGTCATTCATTCATCCACAGTAGGAGGGCTGGAGGGAATGGAGAGAGCACCTTCCAATGTTTAACAACAGCTGCGTTCATCGAAGCAGACCGGGAGCAGGGGTGTGAGTGCCTGTGCAGCCTGGCGCCCACCCACACAACTTACCCTGCTTACCGCATCGCGCCGGCCCTGATTATATCCCTTCCTAAATATATGCACCTAAAAAACACAGATTTTTAAGTGTAAATCGGGTCCCTGGTTTCCATGCACCTAAAACTTCATCATTAACTGTATACATATTGACCCACATCCTACAGAAGTCACTGTAGCAGATATTTATTCAATGCACAAGGCATTATAGAAGATGCCAGCAGATGAATTTTATTTTTATGAATGAGCTTATTAATGATCACTGTAGTTGTACCAATGTATTGAAATTAGGTTTTTACTCTACTACCAAATCTGCACTATCATACTATAGGACCTAGCAGTTTTACAACACCTGTGGCTACTAGATGATAGCTGTCACAGGATGGCTATTTGCGACCCTGGACAAAATGTTGTTGTGGTACCGTTCCATTCAGCCAGATCCTAAAGAACTGCTATGTGCATCAATCTTTCCAAGGGATATAATAAAGGGACAGTCAATCAATACAATTTGTGTATCTTTACATGGTACTACACTGAGAGTGAAATGGCCAATCACAAGCCAACGTTTATCAGATATTGCTTGTGATTGGTCATTTTCCAAATAAAGTACACTTCTCTTGGAAAAAAAACATTTTTAAAAAATATTTTTCTAGGTGGTAGCAAAGATTTAATGCTACATTATAGCTAACATATAAATGTATCATTTCAACACATTTATATGAATATTAAATCATTTTTATATACCAATATAATATGTTAGAAACATCATAATCATTGAAATTTATGTTTCTAGAAACATTTGTATCATTTTCTTTTTTTTTGTATATTTTTCTCATTTATATCTTGAAATATTATGTTATATAAAATACTGGCATAGCTTCAGGTAAAGTCTGTTTTTCTAACCTCTGACACATTTTTTATCACATTTTTTTTTTCCTCTGAAGCAACAACAGTTTCTATTCTGTATTGGTTGTCCAACACGTCATAAAATCCAGCCAAGTGTGGATTTTCTTCAATATAAGCTGCATGGAACTTGCTTGTGTGCTTGGTTCCTATTTTCTAAAGGGTATGTCACCGGTATTATTTACAGGTCACTGAACACATTTCAGCTCTGGAACATCTTTGGTTACAGCAAGTGCTGTTATTAGGAATACTGGGCTTTCTAGTGAGGGGAACAACATTTGTCTGTTTGGTTTTATTTGTAAATATAATCACTGATATATATTCTGTCCGTTATAAATGGCCTAACTGTGTTCCTAGGCCTGCCATACCTTGACCATACCTCCAACTCCCTAACTCCCTTCTGGGCTCCAATAAATGAACATTAGTTTTTAGGGAACCTGGTATGTAATGTTGACAGTCAAAATGCCAACAGGTCAAAATATAGACAGGTCAAAATGTGGGCAGTTGAGTTTTATGTATTTGTTTAAAGCAGGGTGTATAAGTACTCACCTGCATTGCCTCAAAGCGGGTTATCAATAAATGGGGCTGCTGACGCTCAATTGATGGACCTCCTGGGGCGACAAAGATCCTCCTCCAAATCTCTCTTCCGTCATGGAGGGAGATAGTAAATAATCAAACTAATATAATGAAACCTTTTTGCGGGTTAATTGGGAGGGTTGCGCTATACTTGTTTGACTATGTATTTGTTTGTAACATCTGTAAACCTAATTTAATGCAGGCTAAAAACTTCAGAAATGTAATAACATACAATATACAGTATATGTATTATTAACATAATACTCAATTGCCTACATTCTGACCTCTCGGCATTTCGATTGTCGACGTAACAACAAAGATGTTTAAAAGGCCAAGAAAGCATTAGATGAGATGACTCCAACCAGACATTACACCCCTGCCCACAAAGGTCCCACTCCCGTTTCTAACATTATATTGAGCACATTCGCACAGAAAGGCCCAGAAAATTAATCCAGGTTTGTTTTTGAGAAAGATACCGTGCTCCCTCCTCCCTAGTCTTATACACGAGGTATGTCTCTTAAATAAAGAAACTGATTAAATATCTCACTTTTATTTATTGGTATTACAAATGTAATGCTTGTCCCCTTCAATATACTCCCCATTTGCACTAATACATCGCTAGTCTTCTTTTCCACTGGTCGAAGTCTTGTTTTCCACTGCTTGAAGGCATGGAGCCAATCAATTTCTGTTAGTTGTTTTAACATATCTGCATATTTTCTTCAACTTACTCAAAATGTGTCCCTTTAAGCACTGATTTAACTTTTGTGAAAAGATAAAAGCCACAAGGTGCTAAATCGGGTGACTATGGAGGATGTTCAAGTGTAGTAATGTGATTGTTGGTCAAAAACTGCTTCACAGAAAGTGCCGTGTGAGCAGGCGCATTGTCCTGGTGAAGAATGAAACAATTTTTCCACAGTTGCGGCTGTTTCTTTCTGACTCTTTCTCTCAGATTTTTCAAAACTTCCTTATAATAATCTTGGTAACTGTTGTGCCTTCTGGAACCCATTCTGCCAGATGTTCAAGGTCACTACGTATGCAGTTATAATGGTTTCTGACTGCTTTGTTTACTAGGTGGAATCACAGTCTCGTTATTTTATAGACATACCTCGTACACTCTTATCTCTTCACCCCATGTTTTCATAGAATGACTGAATACAGATTAATTATAGTTTATTAGTAGGAGAAGTACTCCTCACAACTAGTAAAAATATTCTAAAGCAGCAGTTCTCAACCTTTTGAGAAAGTATCCTTTTTCCTTACATTTTTTACAGTGCTTTTTCTAATTAATGCATTCAGCCCTCTAGACACTTTATTAAATATCACCTCTGCCATCTGGTATCACATCTGGTTCAATTACTAGTACGGCTGCTACCTCCTGACAAGTCTGCCCAGTTGCCCTGAGTACCAGTAGACAATGGACTGAGTTCCACTAGTTGAGGACCCTTCTTTTAAAGCAAGACAAAATTCCAGGGTTGCCGACTCTCCCGGAATATCTGGGAGACTCCCAAAATTTGGGCAGTTCTCTCGGCATCCCGGGAGAGCCGGCAAAGCTCCCGCAAGCCCCACCAGCAATCAATTACTACTGTAATCCCTAGTGTTACTAGGGATGAGCGGGGTTTGATGATGTCATCAAGCCCTGTCCATCCCCTGAAACGCTGGAGATTACAGGTGTGATTGACAGGGGGCAGGGCTTAACAACATGATTTGCATCATAAAGCACCGCCCCTTGCAGAAATCTATGGCTTCCCTCTAAAAAGCTCTAAAAAGTCGGCAACCCTGCAAAACTACTGTATTAAACTAAAATAAATAAAATAAATTCATTTTTCTATATTTAGTGCTCTCTCTCTCTTCTCTGTCTCTCTCTGTCTCTCTCTCCTTCTCTTTCTCCTTTCACAGACTCATATAATATTCAGAGATAGCTACAGATTTTTCGCAATAATTAGTATGTGCATGTTCTCTCTCTCTCTCTCTCTCTCTCTCTCTCTCTCTCCTCACACACACACACACACACATGCTGATTATATCCCTTATCATTTATACATGCTTTTAGATGTTCCATTTCCCGAAAACACACCCTAGGCTGCAAGATTACTACAATTTATTTTAAGAGTGGAGCAGAGACTCCTGGATTTTCATTCCTGACCTGGGTGCTTGTTAGAATGCTTTCTTATCTTTTCTTTTGATTATGGAGGCTGGATGTGAAACTTCGGCTTGTGAGAAACTTACTATACTACAAGAGACTAAAGGTTATCTTCCCGGATTGCGCTGGTGTGTCCTGCTTTTCTCCATTGATTTCCATAATGATGTCTTTTGTACTTTTAAAGAGATGAAGAGTTATGGCCCTTTGTGTAGGTTTTGATTGGAACAGTTTTTTTCTGATGTAGAAGTGTTTGACTATAACACTGAGCAATTCTAAATAGCGATAAAAAATGCTAATACTGGACCTGATTCAGACTTAAGAAGGTGCTTAAAATAAAAGAGTAAAGTCACTCCTGGGCTAAACCATGTTAATTGCAGGGGAGTCATATTTCATCTGTTGCAAACAGTATTAGAGTTGAGAGGTGGCGTTTCCCAGCCCAAATTTGAATAACAGTATATTAGTAAAGCTGGTCAGCATCTGTGTACAATAAGCAATTCAAAGATATATCTCATGGTTTAGCCCAGTAGTGAATTTCCTCTATAATTTTAAGCACCTTCTTAAGTCTGAATCAGGCCCACTGTTATTAAGATTAGCACAGATAGTGTCAGCAGTCATACTATACTTGAAAATACACAATATGTACCAGATCCACATCCCCGCGCAACGGATGAATGTCGCATGCCAGATGTTCCACAACAGATCTCAAGGCGTACGGGACTAAACTGTGTAATGTGGGGGGTGGTGGTGGTGGGGGGGAGCACTTAAATCGATTGCAGTCCCCGCTATGATGGGCTGCTTTCAGAAATAGAGACAGCCAAAAGTTACTTTTCGGCTGTCTCTATTTTTTTTTAATGAATGGGTGAGTGTGTGGATTGGCATACCCGCCCATTCATTTTCGCAGGACTTTAAGTGTTAGGGGGAGTTAGGATTAAGCTCTTAGGAAGGGAGGGTTAGGGTCAGGCTGCGGGGAGGGGGGTCTTAGGGTTAGGCTATAGAGAAGGGAGTATTAGGGACGGGCTAGGGAGAAGGGAGGGTTAGGGTTAGAATTAGGGGAAGAGTTGGGGTAGTTTTTAGCCTTAACTTTTGGAGCATCATGTTCGGTGCTCCAGGGATCGATTGCTATGCCTCATCGAGGCATTAGCAATCGATATCCCAGCCAGTTAGAAACTGTTAGTAATAATCACCATGGACCGTTATCTCAGTTCTGATTTTCCTTTTGCTTCCATTCGTTCAGACATGACTTCTTATTACAATGTTTAGTTGTGGCGTGTCCATTCTCTGCATATCAATCCAGGCTTCCAAGCTGCTGCCATTTTATGTCCGCATGAGGTCCATTGATTGATTGTACTGATGTGACCGCGATTTCGGTTCCCCACTCAACTATTACTCACAGATTCCATCATAAAGGTTTGGAATTGTTCTGGTCTTGTGTTTTTATTGCAGTGAGATCATTACAGTTGGAACAAGGATATTCACAGAGGTTTTATACCTCATTCAATATTAAGATACAGTAATTGGCCAAATTGATACTAATAGCAAGAATACGGTTGCATTCCCAGCGTTGAATGAGGATTTCCGAAATAGGGGTATCCGAAAGTTCCTTTTTGGATGTCCCTATATGGAATACCCCTCCATTTTAGAAATATTTTTTCAGAATGGGTGAGTATGGCGATCGGCATACTCACCCATTCCTTTTCGGAAACACCGCCGCTACCGCAAGACCCGCACCACGGGAAAGGTGAGTAATCTCTCCAGGGTTAAGGTCAGGCTGCGGGGAAGATGTATAATAATGAGGGACCGGATTCAAACCCCCACTGCGCACTCCTCTCGCACGACGATGATCTATTATCAAGACTCTGGTAATTATAGGATCAGTCATATGAACGCGTGGATTTGTCGGTTGTGTTGATATGGATCTGTAGGCTTTTAATAATCACTTATCCACATATTCCACATAATTTCCACATAGAAATCAGATGTCTGCATCTGGTCAATTGGTATTACATTTTGAGTAGATGTGAAGGTCAGCAAGCTGTCAGGTCACGCCATGGGAAAAGCTAATAATATATAATAAATATATTTTCTATGTAGGAGGAGGTACTAGGAGCATGGACAGTGAGTTTATATTGATACATACTGGATCGAATATAAGAGGAAAACATGAAGAATTTTACACCTGATCAACCTGGGCTGGATCCAGACTTAAGTAAGTGCTTGAAATTAGTTATTCCTGGGCTAAACCATGTTGTCAAAGATATATCCCTGCATGCAAAGAATACAATTAACTTGACTTCCCCTGCAATCAACATGGTTTAGCCCAGGAGTTACTAATTTCAAGCACTTACTTAAGTCTGTATACAGCCCCATATGTTCACTTGCAGGGGATGCAAATTTCATCTGAGACAAACAGTATCAGGGCTACATTTCCTAGACTTTTTAAGAGGATAAGACGAGATGTCTGGCTCTCAATGAGAGTCTGGCTCTCACTTTCCTATTGCATACTAAAGAATGTTATCTAGAATCTTATTGGTTGCTGTGGGAAATATCTCCAGTTTTCCCTTTTGAGACGTTTAGTGAATCTAGCCCTTAGCTGAGAGGAGATGCTTCCTAGCTCAAGTCTAAATTACTGTGTAAAATAAAGCTGGGCAGTACATGTAAGCAAAAAGCTAATGCGAGGTATTCTCCCTGTATGCAACGTATAAAATGAATTTGACTTACCCTGCAATTCAGCATTGTTTTGTCCAGATGTAAAGATCCACCTGGTCTCTTATTGTTTCAAACTCTGGTCCACTGGCTCTTCTGAAATGCACAGGAGGATACCAGAATTTTCCCAGACAGTGGTGAACATGTCGGGTTTGTAGTATCATAAAATCATGTTGCAGGCACAGATGTATGATGACAATTCATAGAACTATGCATCTATAGGTCACCACAGCCTGTCCACTCGACGCGTGTGTGCACAGTACATTCTCTATTTATTGGCCTCTGCTAATATATTGATTTGAATGTTTTGTATAGTTTGGCAGGGAAGAGATAAAAAATAAAAATAAAAATAAAAAAACAAGTAATGGAAAATAAGGTGATACAGAAGCAAAATGCAAAGACCTTTTTTAGGAGAGATCAGGAAACTGTGTTTGTAAAAATGACAAGATTAGTAGAAAGACATAAGACATGAAATGAGTGACCATTGGTAAATGAAACAATGTTTTTACTGAGCCAGCATTGCACAGAACCCATATCAGTTGCGCTGGGCAGCGGCGGATCGTGAGTGGCTGGGTTGGGACGGAACTTGGGGGCGGAGCTGTACAGGATGAGGGCAGGACCATTTGCCGATAGAAGCTGCCAGAGACAAATCTGCTGCTCACAATGGGGTAGATCCAGACCAAAGTGCGTGTTACGTTTCATCGCGTAGGGAATTTGCGCTAGCGTATATTCTATGCACTCATCTATGCTCCTCGCTCGTACGGGGGCGGAGCTGTACAGGATGAGGGCAGGACCATTTGCCGATAGAAGCTGCCAGAGACAAATCTGCTGCTCACAATGGGGTAGATCCAGACCAAAGTGCGTGTTACGTTTCATCGCGTAGGGAATTTACACTAGCGTATATTCTAGGCACTCTCCTCGCTCGTACGTACTTTGGCCGTTTTACGCTTCCCAAACCCTACCTTAACTTTTCACAGCGTAAGTACTGACGTAATGGATTCACGTACGTAACGGCCTAGCAATCGCTAGCATACGTAGGTCTGGATCTGGACCATTGTATTGTATATGGAGCACAGAGCACTATTTTAAGCTGCCAGCCTTTAATAGCTTTCTTACAGTCCAGCAGGAGCGGCTTCCCCCCCTCTCCTCTAGGCCCTGTAGCAGCCACACTACTTGCTGCCCCTATAATAATGTTCATGGTGCTAAGCAGTAAAATAGTTGTCATATATTGTTAAAATGATACAAGTGAAGTAAACAGTGACATATACAAGCAGACGACAAATTGCCTTCAAGCTGTTATTATGTGTCTGTTCCCACCAGTTTAACGTTTCAAATTTTTTTTTTAAGTTATCAATGTTATTAAAAATAGATGAATTTCCAGAAAAGAAACTCTCCGGACTAATTAGGAAGATCATTTCTCGGAATACCTACATTGCATTGATTTGCCTGTTCCATCTGCTGGGTAACGTGACTCTCTGTCTGTCATGTGTCTCCAGCATTCGTCTTAATAAGATGACATTGGTATATTTCTAGGGCCTTGTTGCTTTTCTTCAGCTTCTCTGTTTGTTTAAAGTCTGCATTTGTTGAAAACTAAAGAACATATTGTTATGTAATGTTACAAAGGTATTCACTGATATAATGTCATAGACCGCGATTCACACTTAAGAAGCTTGTGCTTCTTAAGTGCGTATTTTGCCGAAATGACTTGCTACGCATGCATAGTAGGTCATTTACGCAATCTAGGTACCAGTTTGGTGCGTAGATTGCCTCCGTGTGGCCTGAAGGACCGCTCGGAGTAGTGTAAGTAGAAAGAGGCAGCGTTATGCCACCTCGGGGAGTGATTAGGAAGAAACGGGAGAGGGAAGGCATTTAGATTAGCCAGGGAGGGCGGTAGGCGGGGAGAGACAATGTCCGCACGCAGGGGTGTATCTATGGGTCCAACAACCCTGGCAATGTAAGGGACTGGCGCCCCTCTTACTCATTTTTTCTGAATACTTATACTCCTATCATGTGCCTCCAGCCCCCCTCAAGTATTCCCATCATGTGCCTCCAGCACTCCCCCCATTACTCCCATCATGTGCCTCCAGCCCCCCCCAGTACTCCTATCATGTGTTATGCGACTTACGGAACAGCGTCTGGTGCATGTGCAACAATTTCACTGCATCGTCGGAACTTCATTAACGAATGAGGGCATCTCTATAAATCTGGTAAACAAAGTGTCCAGGCTCGCTGCGATGATAAGCCTGGAGCACTATCATTCAACAGATTTACAGGATGCTCTATAAATAGAGCCCATAGTAAGACTAAACATGGAAAGTCTTAGAGACATGGAGTCTTATTAAAGGGTGACGGGACGATGGCAGATCAACCTAACAATGATTTTTGTTCAATATTACAAAAGAAAGCGAAAAAGGACTGCAGGTAAATTGCAAGAATTTTAATACAAAATAAGCTACAAATCCTTTCATTTTGGAGCAGTGAAGCATTTGAACTTTCAAATGTGAAAGTGGACATATAAATGGGGCCAGATGGAATACATGCTAGATTACGAAAAGTGCTTAAAGAGGTGCTGGTAAAACCATTAACAGAATTATTCAACCAGTCACTAGTAACAGGAGTAATTCAAGAAGACTAGAAAACAACAATCTCTTGGTATAACAGTGAAAGTAGGAAAGAACATGGCAGCTACCGACCAGTGAGTCTTACATCAGTAGAAATACTGTTAATGGAACAAATTGAAGAATATCTTAAATCCAGCAATGTACAGGTTCCCAAATATTATCTGGTGAGTAGGGGTGTATCTATGGGACCACCCAACACATGCCAGCACCCCCAGTACTTCCATCATGTGCCACCCACCCCTCAAGTACTCTCATCATGTGCCACAGGAATCACCCCCATGATCCAAGGCCTATGTCCCTTAGACACAGGTGGCATCGCCGGGCAGTGCCCCACTTTGGCTGGCGCCCCTGGCGGGTGCCATCCTGGCCAAAGGGTAGATACGCCTCTGTCCACACGATTAGATGAAGTAGCCCTATGGCACTCGTAAGTGCCATAATGTACCTAAAAACGAGGGGTGGGTTGGGGGCTGGAAGAGTGAGCTAGGTGAGGATCTGCCCTCACATAACTCACTCTTAACTGTGAACAAGGTCCATGGTCATAATAGGGATAATGGTGTTCCTAGTTCATATAAACAAAAAACACCATTAGTGATTCCACTGGGTATGTAAATCTATAGAATTTTTTTAATCATTATTTACTTTTTGATTATTATAAAAAAAATAGTTTGTATTTTTTTTTCATTTATAATGTACATGGACATGCTGACTATGTATTCCAGCGGTCTCCCTCAGAGCCGTAGCTAGAAATTTTTGTGCCAGGGGAAAAAACAAAAAACCTTGAATTAATAATCAGGGTAAACTTAAAAAGAAGCTTGTTGGTTCCCCACTTTGCCTTTGCGTCCTGGACAATTGTCCCTGGTCTCCGTATACATACATACCCTATCCTCCCCCTATTAACAGCTATTAGGGGAGACCGCTGAAACACATATTAACGTCATCCTGATATATAGTATCGGAACGGATTGTTAATATCTGAGAATACTCTGTATTAGGGCTTAGATGCACCTTGAAAAAATTATTGAGACACTGAAAGACCGCACTTACGCAATCTACGTAAGGAAAAGATACGTAGATAACGTAAAAATGTACTAAGCATGTGCTTAGTGTCCACAATTTACAAACCACTCCCATGTAGTGGACCTGATTGAGACTTAAGAAGGAGCTTGAAATAAAGAGAGGAAGGTTACTCCTGGGCTAAACCATGTTGATTTCAGGGGGAGTCAAGTTAATTGTATTCTTTGCATGCAGGGATATATCTTTGAATTGCTTACTGCACACAGATACTGACCAGCTTTACTATCACACTGACATTTAGACTTGGGATAGGAAACATCACCTCTCAACTCTAATACTGTTTGCAACAGATGAAATATGACTCCCCTGCAATCATTATGGTTTAGCCCCAGAGCAACTTCCCTCTCTTAATTTCAAGCTCCTTCTTAAGTCTAAATGAGGCCAGTGTATTTAGCTTAGAAACCACAAAAGTATCATTATATGTCCCACAGCACTGACTACAAGAAAGGAAAGAAAATTCCCTGCAAGATGAAATAAAGAAATGCTTCTGCAGTCCTTGCGGTGCAAAATAGTTTGTGATAAATTCTCTGACATCATGGCATTAGTCAGTATATTTATAGTCGCTCGCATACATGACTTGCAAGAGCTACAATCCATAGTCATCCTAAATAATCACTTGCTTTCTTAAACGTGAGCTCTTTTATATGGGTATTTTGTACATAGCGCCTTTCATCACCAACAGTTATTTTTACAATCCTAGTAAAGAGATTTGTTTAATCTGGCCTATTTTTAAAGCGATATTGCCATGTGACTTAGGGAATTATTGTTTGAGAACTCGATAAACACATTACGGTAATTAACCTTCTTGGGAAAAAACAGCTTTTGAAATTTACTAAAAGGTATTTCCGGTAATCTTAATCCCTTCACCGTAAAAAAAGAGAATTTTGTAAATTTACATTTATTGTGCAGATTATATTTAAAAATATTTAAATGATCATTAATAATGTATAATCCCAGTTTTTCTTGCAGCTATATAAGTTATATTACAGTATCATTTAGACAACACAGAATTAACTCTGCATGTTATTATATAAGATAAAATGAAATACCTTAGAAAAAACTTGCACCATTTCCCCAGGTCCAGACAAAATGGTCCCATAGCTGGAGAAATGGTTGGCAGAGTTTCTGAACTGTTTTGTTGAAGTTTCGACAAATTGGTCCAGCATACACACTATAAAATTATCAGGCCAATCAGATGATAAATGGCTAATTGATTGGATAATTGTATAGTATGTACTCATCTTAATATTTAAATTGTAACAGTTGGTAATAAACACACATGTACTCTAATAACAGTTAAAAACCTCTAGTATTGGGGTCCATAGCTCTCAACAGTAGATGTATGGGACAGACACAAAAAGATTGATTATAGTGTATCTCAGCACTACCTTAAAGAGCAGCTACAATGTAGTTCAGATACTGCTTTTCATATCTAAGATGCTCATTTGGTGACACGCTGGGAAAGTATATAGTAATCCATTAGATCATTAATAATGGTTTGTTTATATACCAATTAGCAGCTGTTGGCTCAAACAATGAAGCTGACATCACCCATTCAATTCAAAGGATGAATCATACAATCTTTCTGTAGGACACAGAATGGGTGCCGTCAGCGCCATTGTCTGTTCTCTGTAGGAAGCCGTTAGCTATTAATTGGTGAGTAAACAAAGGTTTAATGATTTCTGATGCCTCAACTTTCCTCAGCAGGTGTACCCGCCACGCATGGATTTTGAGAAGGCTTTAACTGAACACAACTGTATATCAAGTCCCGCAGGAGCTCCAACCTTGCTCCTCACAAAAGGAAGTGTACAACAATAGCCTTTCTTAGACAGCATATCTACAGATTATGGGATAGAAGCAGCGCTCCTTATATTCAGTGTTCAAAGTTCAGTCTTTAAACATAGAAAAATCTTTCCCCCGTAGTTCCTTATTTGTCCAGTCTTTCAGTGTTCTTTATTTCCAACAGGATTTGAGGTGTTTCTGTGGTGGAATTGTTTTCAATTTATCATAAGAAGGATTTTTTCCTTTAAGTCGCAAATTGTAAAAGATAAATGACAACAAGGGACTTTCCTTGTGTAAAAATGTTACAATTGTATAGTTCTCTCATAAGTGAATCTACTCACATTTACTTTCTCTTGTGTTTAAAGTATATCAAAATCTGGCACCACTTCTGCTCCAATAATCGGAATTCAGATCTTTAATATCCTAGGATGTATCCCATTTGGTCCCATTGATTTGTCTACTTTTAGCTCTGAAATTTCTTTTATTACCTGCTCCTCAGTTAAAGCAATAGTAATTGCCCCCATTGTATTAATAATCTTCCCATTTAAAAGAGGTCCCTTCTCCTCTCTTGCTTTTGTAAATATTGAACAGAAATACTTGTTAAGATAATTTGCCATAGCCCTATCACCCGCAACAATACTCCCACTCTCTGTTTTGAGCCTTACTATACCCTCTTTAGATTTTCACCTTTCATTTATATACCTAAAAAAGCTTTTGTCCCCTTTTTGGACCAGTTTGGGCCATTTTTTCCTCAGTTTGTGCTTTTGCTGCCATGATAACCTTTTTAGCCTCCTTCTGCTTTGCAATATACTCCTCCCTGTCATCATTGTTTTGAGCTTGCTTATAATTCCAAAAGGCCATCTTTTTTGCTTTCACTATAGCTTTCATTTATAGCGCCTTGTACTATTCCTGACCTTCGAAGCTGACCTTATATGTCTCTGATAGGAGGTGGAAGGAGTGCGATCGGCATAGAACAGGTAATGCATCTCTGTTACGTGAATTTTTTTGTGCTAAACCTGTTAAGGAAAAAGACTAGATAGAATTATCCACAGTGCTATTCAAAGGCTCAGTACAATATGGCCAGTGGCCAAAGTAAGTAACAATAAGAAATATTGCATTTGCCTGTATCAATTATCTGTATGGGCAGATGCTATCTATACAATTCCTTTAACCATCTCTGTTACCAATTAGAAAGCTAACAGGGAAGACCTCAGAGATGACAAGTCAAGAGACACTTAGAAGGTCATATCATCAGCCAAACTTCCAGGCTCTGGTTGCACATAACCTAATTATCCTTCTTACATCTCAACGTAACATGAGGTACAGATCATCTCCCATGTATGAATAGAGAGTCAGTTCCTGAGGTGAAAGGAGTTCAGCATGACATGCATGATAGGGTTTGAAATGTTCAGCTAAGCTAATTGTAGATCTCTTCCCATTGTCTTCTTGTGTTCCATGACCCTAAACCCGAGGCATCTCACTGTACTAATGATTTAAATGATCATGCCTGAGTAGCTTTACCAGCGTCCTATTGTGTAATACTAAAGAGAAAGTCTTTTAATGTAAGGAGCATATGTGGAAGAATCCATTCAATTGAAAATAGATATAAACACATCCGTCTTAAAATAATGTGCTTACCAGTATGCTAAGTGATATAGTATCAGATTCAGACCTCTGATTCCACCGTGCTTGGAGCTAAGCTAATTGTAGAGCTCTTCCCATTGTCTTCTTGTGTTCCATGACCCTAAACCCGAGGCATCTCACTGTACTAATGATTTAAATGATCATGCCTGAGTAGCTTTACCAGCGTCCTATTGTGTAATACTAAAGAGAAAGTCTTTTCATGTAAGGAGCATATGTGGAAGAATCCATTCAATTGAAAATAGATATAAACACATCAGTGTTAAAATAATGTGCTTACCAGTATGCTAAGTGATATAGGATCAGATTCAGACCTCTGATTCCACCGTGCATGGAGCCAGACTCCTTGTACTCCCATCTTGTGCCTCCAGCCTCCCCCAATTCTCCCATCATGTGCCTCCAGCCTCCCTCAGTATTCCCATCATGTGCTTCCAGCCTTTCCCAGTACTCCCATCATGTGCCTCCACCCCCCCACCCCCCAGTACTTCCATCATGTGCCTCCAGCAGCCTCCCCCAGTACTCCNGCCTCCCCCAGTACTCCCATCATGTGCCTCCAGGCTCCCCAGTACTCCCATCATGTGCCTCCAGCTTCCCCAGTACTCCCATCATGTGCCTCCAGCCCCCCCAGTACTCCCATATATATATGTATTTAAGGAACCCTTAAGTTCCCCCAGCACATCAGTTGATATCATAATCCTGAATATCCCACCACAGTTTACTAATTACTATTATTAATCTTTACTGCACATGACTGTAGCATTACACTGTTTTATACAGTCTCTTATTTACATACACACATTCATAACAATACAATTAATGATAAGGGCCCAGATCCAGACCTATGTTCCCATTCCGTTTCATAGCGTAGCATCTTTTCTATGCACTCCCCTAGGCACTCCCCTCGATCGTATGTACTTTTGCCATTTTACGCTTCCCAAACCTTAACTTTCAAAGTGTAACTACTGACGTACGTAAAGGCTTCACATACGTAAGTGTCTAAGCACGCCCATACTGTACAATTTAAATGCCTCAACCAGCCTCTGAAGCCTAATTACGGGGTTTCTTATGGTTGGCAGACCCCATCGTTCGTAGTTATGCTGTTCGTTTAGAGTTACGTGGCGTAACATCTGCGCAGTACATGCGAAATAGCGTTTTTATGTCTCCGGCTAGCGTAAATACACTAGCGTACTTAGATTTGGATGTACCGCAAGGTAATTAACCTGGCATTATATCATTAAGCCAACAAATATACCAAGATGAAACCCACAATCTCTAATCATGTTGACTTTAAAATGGCCACACACTATATGATGTTCCTGTTCTCAACCTAATGCTTCGATAGCCGGGAACATCGCAAAGTAAGTTGGCTGCACACTACATACTAATTCATTCACAATTTTATCTACTGTCCTGTTAGGATTGGTTCAGGTTATTGTGTAGTGTGTAGTCAACAATATCAAGCACATTATATCCGGAGCAAGACACATTGGGCCTGATCCTCATTTAGTAAAGTTTGGAGACTTACGCAAGCCTCTTGTGTAAATCCCTTAACAAGTAACTTCTGCACATGCGTGATTTGCTGCAGATCAGTTCCTCAGTTCCGTAGGCTAGGAGATCAATACAGAGAAGGAAGGGGGGTAGTACTTGGGGATAGGCATGCTAATTAAGCTTCAGGGGGAGGGTGACCAGCAGCTGCACACGGATCTGCATTTAGATGGATGCAGAGGAGTCAGGGTAGGGTTCTGGATACATATGTGACCAGAACTCTGCAGGAGAGAGGGGGGTACACTCTCCTCTTCCATGCATACTCCAGATCTCCGTGCATCTGGAAAACACACGGAGACCTGGATCAGGCACTTTGTTGGTGACCAGTTTAAGAGCTACATTGACATACACAGCTTTATGTTTGGAGCCCAGCTCTGGAAATATGTGGAGCATTGTGCTTCCATTCCTATCATCGCCTTTCAGTCCCTGGCTGGTTCCCCTGTCACTGTGTGATGTGCTCTCGCTTCTCATCGTCTTCCTTGTTGGTCTCCTGCTATTTCTTATGTACAGGGATAGTAATCATTGCTGCTATTATGGGCTGTCAGCATTGGAACTGTGCATCAAAAATAATTATTATTGTTAGGATGTGATAACTGCTTTCACTGTAATTTCAATATGAGCATCGCCTGAAGGCTTTATCACCATCTTCATTATTTTCTTATTGCTTAATATAATGTCCTTAATGGTGGTATGAAAATTCTGCATCATTTGATGTCTCACTGCTACCGTGGGGCAAAATGTCTGGCATTTATGTCCCAGTAGTTGGCATGTGTGCTAATTACACACTCCGCAAACAGTCAGTGGAATAAGATTGCATTTTTTTGAAATATCACTATTTTCCTTTGCGTCAGTAAAACCACAATGTTTGATCTAGTTGCGGTAATATAAAGGGGGATTATTTTATTTATTGTAAAGAAAAACCAAAGTAGTAACTCAACCAATACTAACTAAGTAAGACGTATAAAAATCAAAGCTTGTACAAACCGTAATACTAAAAAAAGCAATATTACTTTATTACTTTATTTATTTATTTTATTAGAGGTTGAGAGAAGGAAAGGAGGTCGGGTTAAGTTAAACAATATCCAGAGATGGGGAAGCCACAAAGGACCTAAACAGATTTTGTAAAACGCTTTCTAAATAATGTCCAGGAGTCAATAAGACAACAGAGACTGATAGGAAAAGAGAGTCCACATTGTGGAGCAATGGACCTGGGTATTCTTACAGGAGACCCAACTGTACTATGTTGCAGTGTATTCTGGGATACAATCTAGACCAGAATCCTAAATTTTATTCATGGTCACCAAAAATCTATTCTAGTCAACCACTCCTTCACAGATTTCCAGCAAACAAGGATAATGGCCTAATTTACTGAGTGACTTCATTACTGAGACTAGGCCCAGTGACATGGAAAAAAAAAAAATGATAGCTCTCCCATGCCCCAAGGCTCAGAGGGGTCCTGGTAAATCAGCGCTGCACCTATGACTGCAGACCTAAATCCTCACTGATAGCCTATCAGTGAAGAAGGGCTTAGGATGTGTTACTCACTGATGACTGCAGAGAGACACAGTCAACTGCAGGCAGCGACGACTCATTCACACACTGTGAGAGGAACTTTCTCTCACTGTGTGTCATGTGATCTTCCCCAGGTGGGGACTTTTTACTGACTATTTTTTGTCAGTTTATTTTTTTGTTTTTGTAGTTTTTTTACCATTTACATTTTTCATGTATTAATTGAATAGTTCACTGACTACCAGGGGGTAACTTTATTTTATTTTATTATTTGTTGAATTGTTTGTCAGGTTTGTCTACTTTTTAATAGATTATGGTATGGGGGCAGGACTTAATGACACAATTATGTAAATTGTGTCATTAAGCCCCACCCCCTTGTCAATCACTACTGTAGTCCCTAGTGTTGTATGGGGTGGGTGGGGCTTAATAACATCATCAAGTCCCACCCATCCTTAGTAACTCTAGGGATTACAATGGAGATTGACAGGGTGTTGGGACTTGCTGGAGAATTGCTGACTCTCCCAGGATACTGGGAGAACTGACCAAATTTCGGTAGTCTCCCGGAATATCCGGCAACCCTGGTTTATGTAAGATATACAAACAAATCTGTATGTTAAGAATTGAAAGGAGAAAGGAAAGGGTTCAGAAAACTTACCAGTCACTGTTACACTGTTCAGTGTGGTTGCAGAATCCATCTTTTCTGAGGGTAGACTGATAAAAACTGACAGCAGTCAGCCCCTCACTGCCACAAAGTAATCTGGTAGATGGAGACAGTGTGTTCTGTGCTCTGGGAATTGATTGCTCTTCGCTTTAGGGCCATTCTCAGCGGGGACCCACATCGCTTCATGTGGAACTGGCATCAAAAATGCCACAAAGAGCAGCAAAAATATTGCCCTGTCACCTTTCCCAGGTGGGTGGGCCAGTTATACATGGCCATTTTGAGCTTAGCTGTTATGGCGCGAGATGAATATGGACACATCTGTAGCACATCAAACTTAAGTTCAGTTTGAAATATTTAATAAACTAATCACTTAAACTTTTTCACAGATGATAACTCCAGCACACTTCATACACAGCACCAATATCCACACATGGGATGCTGCGTACCACGTAGTTATCAGCCCCCCCTCGCATGGGGAGGCATGCCTACTCCCCCATGTGTAAAAGATATGCATAGGGGGTTGGCATAAGCATTTATATTGTACAGTAAAGGCTCTGCTAAGGCCTTACATACTATTCCAAGCATGCGTATTACTTACGGTAGGGTCTTGTTGGTGGATCCACCATCCGCACGTAGGAGAGCAGCCCGTACAGAATTTAACATTAACCATGGGTAGAATATCCAACTTTTTCATCTAATTGTATCTTTTCCTTCCTTCCCTCCCTCCTGCCTTCCTTCCTTCCCTCAGTCCTTACCTCCTTCCTTCCTTTCTTCCTTCCTTCCCTCCCTCCCTCCCTCCCTCTGTCCTTACCTCCTTCCTTCCCTCCCTCCTTTCTTCCTTTCTTCCTTCCCTCCCGCCCTCCTTCCTTCCTTTCTTCCTTCCTTCCCTCCTTTCTTCTTTTCTTCCTTCCTTCTCTCTGTCCCTCCTTTCTTCCTTCCTTCCCTCCTTTCTTTCTTTCTTCCTTCCTTCCTTCCCACCCTCTTCCTTCCTTCCTCATTAGTATTAAGCTATTGTCTATGAACTTGACCCATACAGTGGCATAGCTGTTTATGATGGAAAGCTGGGGTAGATCCAGTATACCTAAACCACTTATTAATGCTTGTTTTCCCACTGTAGTAAAAGTGAGTAAGCAGTTAATGGAGAACCTAAACAGATAGAAATCTGGTCTTTATCCAGCTTTATCCATCTAAAATGCACTTTATAAATTTGCCAACCATGACCTCGCTGTCCTCTTGTCAGATCGATTTATATGCTACCCTGATCAGGAATCCCCATGCCACCTTCTCATAGACTATATTTAAATCTGTCTACCCACCTACACGTTGATCAATTATACATAACATCCATTTTCCTTAGTCACTGGGATTGGCAAAACCTTTCTTTGTCATTAAGGGCAAATGTGTCATGTTTTCCTTTCTTGTAAAGTGTTTTTTCTTATCTTCAATGTCAAAGGTGTCAGTGATATCTTGGAATAAAACTGACATAGTTCAAATCAGAATAATAAATACAAAGCACAAAAAGAACCAAGAAAGTAAGCCACAATTAGGCAGCAAAAAGACAATTAGAACACTTCTGCAATAATCATAATAGAAAGGGACAGATTTTATTATGTCACGTGATTCACCTGGGAATGTAGCTGATTAATCCAGTTCCATTAGATGCTAGAGCATGCTTGGCGTTAGATTTACTTTATTGCATAAAAGAAAAAGTGTAGATGTCGCCCACAGCAACCAATCAGATTCTAGCTCTCACTTTCCTATTACATACATACATTTCCTCTTCCTTTTCCCTGGCTCACGTACTCTCTAGATATGATATCTAGGTCACTTCGGCTTTACACTACTGGTGGCTGTGGTGCTGCCTCGCTCCTGGTTATCTTGAATCAGTGTGCGATACACCTCCTAAATCCTGGCTCCCAGTGTGGATGCTCCATATACTTTTTGGGAAAAGGTTTATATTGAGGTGGACCGATAAGGAATGCATTGCAATAGTTAATCCAGGTGATAATTAGTGCATTGATTATTGTTTTGCAATACTTTGGATATGTTTCATAATACAGTATGGATACAGACTTAATTTTGGCTACAAAGGACTCACAAGTGGGAGAAGTTTGGAATAAATATTTACAGTATAATGAGTATGTCTGGGATTGAACCCAGGACTTATCTCTGGAGACAGCATCTTTGCTCTAACTTTATAGTGATGTAACAGCGTATCCTAGCTCCGCCCCCCAGACTTCCTATATAAGCCTTGCCTGCTCCGGTCTCGTTTGCCAGAATATTTCAGTCCTGCTGCTTCATTGCTGTTCTGCTGCTTTACTGGCTTGTTCCTGGCTTTACTTTAACTCTCCCTTTAGCATTATGCTTCTGTTGGGCTGGTTACTGACCAGCTGTCCTATACTATTCTTATATTAACATGTGGACCTGACTTCCTTCTCACCACTGGATCCTAACTCTAGACCTTATACGGAGATCTGTCACCATTTTAAGCATGAACAGATCAAAATTGCTAAGGCAGGGTTTTGCTCGATTGCAATAAATAATTCAACATGGTTTTGCTTAGGTGTAACTTTGCACCTGTTTTCCTCTGATTTCCATACTCTGGATCTGCTCATTATGTCCATTCATGACCTATTATTCTCCAACATCTTCAACCTCCTGCCAATTACTGAAGCATAGTTCAGACAATCAGACCCTGCTTACTCCCTACCCTTTGAAAGGATGGAGTTCACATCATCCACATCTCCATGTCTGGAAGCAGAAATAAAGATGTGTTTGTACTACTGTATTTCTTTCCATCAAGTGCCCCTTTTCTCTTGAAATTACATTTACATTGCTTGAAGTGCATCATGCTCTCTCTGGGCCTGATCCAGACCTCAATTTGCTTCTCGGCCACACGTTCTAGATCGTTGGTATGACCTCACTTAGAATACTGTGTTCAGTTCTAAATACATTAGAGACTGTGCAAAGAAGAGCAACTAAAATGGTCCATGGCCTGTGTCACACAACACACTAAGAAAGGCTAGAGGAACTAAACATGTATAGCTTGGAGCAGAAAAAGGAGAGGGGGGGATATGATAGCAGCTTTCACATATATCAAGGGTTGTGACCGGCTAGAGGAGGGGGCATTTTTCAGAGGAAGAGGTGTAATAGAACACGAGGGCATGAATATAAACTGGAGGGTGGTAGATTCAGAGGAAATGTGCGGAAAAATGACTTCACTGAGAGGGTGATAGATAAGTGGAATATTCTCCCATCTGAGGTGGTTGAGGCTAACACAGTAGAACAGTGTAAACATGCTTGGGGTAAATATAAGGGTATCCTAAATCTCAAACTAAATTGAAGGTAAATAGGGTCTAGGATCAGTATAGTTTTAAATAAACAACTGGGCAGACTGGATGGGCCATGTGGCTCTTATCTGCTGTCACTTTCTATGTTTCTATGTACCCTACCTTAAATTCTTCACACGGGTCTGCGTCAGAACGAACTTTGGATCTGCCTACCACCTCCCACTTACCTTCATCTACATGCCTATACCCACCCCCTGTGTGGGGATTAAGGGCCGGATTCAGAGCTCCGGCCGCAATGCAATTAAGGCCGGAGTTCTGCGAAAAGTGCTACTGCGCATGCGCAGTCATTTTGGAACGTAATCTACGTTACTTCTTGTGACGTAGATTGCGTACACGCGGTTTTATAGGAGCTCTGAATCCGGCCCTAGGTGTGCAGATGTCTGGTTATGCTTCTGCAAGGAACTCCTGTGGCACAAAATCGAGTTTCGTACACAAAGAGTTCCTTTGTGGAACATCTGGCGCACATCTGCGCATTGCCAAAAAATCACCCGACTTCTGCAAGTATTAACAAATGCAGCAATACTCCAAAACCATAATTATACTAATATTAATAATATGTTCCTAAATACCATTGTATTACTCCATTAGGATGGAATGCTAGAAACAAGCAGAGGTGTAGCTAGCTGCCATGGTGCCCAGAGCAAGGGTATGTTGCGGTGCCCCCTCCTCTTTGCTGTATTGGGAGTGTGGCCATTCATCATCTTACCATTCTCCTCATTACCCCCCTTAACATTGTTTTTTTCCTTTATCACCATCTCCCCCTCCTCTTCATCATTATTTCTCTATCCGCTTCATCATCTCACCCCTCCTTTCCATCATAGCCCCCTCCCCTTTGTCAATTCTCTATGCGCTTCATCATCTCCCCCCTCCTCTCCATCATCTGCCCTTTATCA
>WWET01003309.1:15639-25956 GCA_011038615.1 Limnodynastes dumerilii | reverse complement strand
TTTCTATACCCACTTTATCAGCTCCCCCTTGCCTCATCATCAGCTCCCCCTCCCCTCTTCATCATCTCCTCCTCCTATTCACTTCATCTCCCCCTCTCAATTCATCATCTCTCCATTCTCATAATCCTCTTCATCAGCTATGGCTCTCCATTTTCTTCATCATCTCCCCCCCATTCATCATCTTCTTATTCTGATCATCACCTCCCCCTCCCCATTCTCTTTATCATTTCTCTATTAATTTCATCATTTTCCCCCTCCTCTTCATCAGCCCCCCTCCCCATTCTCTTCATCATCTCCCTATCTCCATTTATCATCTCCCCATTCTCATACCCTTCAACATTCTCTTTATTATTTCATCAACCCCTTCATCATCTGTTCCTCCCCTCATCATCTCCCCCCTGTGTTGTCCCTTCCCCATCATCTTTTCCCATCACATTTATTATGGTTATGTCAGTATGCAGAGAGTGCAGACAATATACCTACATGGCTCTTCTATTTGTGCCTGTGATGTCATGACGTTACACGCATGGAGCTCTGCAATCAGGCCGCAGGAGTCTGGCAGCTGTTAAATCTCTGACAGTCGGCAGGCTGTCAGAGCGCCTGGAGCCAGCAGACTGGTAGAGATCTAACAGCTACCGGACTCCTGCGGCACCACTTGCTCTGTTTGGCGCCTGGAGCTCACACTCCGCCTGCAAAGCCCTCCCTACGCCCCTGGAAAGAGGGCAGAGATTGTAGAAATCTATGCCTTTGCCCCATAGGTAAATGTAAACAAATTTTATTGTCATTTATGTATGAAAAATCAACACCTAATATAACACAGGTTCACTATGCCTAAACAATCTATATACACTAAATAAATAGGATCAGTCACATTTTATAACTTTTTTTTTTATAAGAAAAAAAAAATCATAAATACAAAAGTTGCCTTTTATCCACAGGTTACTCTACACCAGAGATTCATTATTAAATGTTTTCTATCTGCTGGAATGTAAAACATATGTATATTTGCTTGTACAGTTGCAGGATACCCTGTAAATCTTATTAAACATCTGTTACCTATGAGGTCAATAAATCAGTTGCTAGGCTCAAGGTCACACCAAGGTTAGGTATAACATTATGGAGGTTAGGAGAATTTACCTTGTAAGACCAATGGAATCCTTGTTGTGGGTACACCAGGGTCGACCTTGATGATGTGTTCCACAGTGTAACATCATATCTTACAGTATTCACACCAGTGATTTAAGATGTAAACCCTTTCCTATGAATATAAATATTAGTACATCACCATGTGACTGCGCCACAACCCGTCATACGGAAAAGGAGGCACTGATGAATGAGCCGTTACCATCCAGGCGTGTCGTAAGAAAGAAACCATTCATCAGAGAGTAGACAAGTAGATCGATGCATTAATCAAAACATGTGCCGAACAACCTTCCCTCTAATATCTGCTTTCCAGGAAGATTTGCTCAGCATGTGAAGCGCAAAGTAAGGACATTTAGAAACTATTCTGTTTATTTACTAACGCTTCTCACAATGAAGAGTGAAAGTGTTGCTGCTGCCAACCAATAACATTTGTTAGATTAGTGATGCGTTGCGTTATGTCATAGATCCCTAACCCTAGCAGAAGCTTCTAGTGCATACAGGCTCTTCCTTAATATGCTAATAGGAGACAGCATGTTGTACATAAATTGCTTGTGTGGGGAAGCAGTTACCAGTCCGGCCAGCTGAATGGCGGCTGTAAAATTTTCAAATTAGGTTTCTATAGCGATTTTATAATTTTGGGTACTTATAGCTCCATTATGCCAAAATACCCTTTCCCAAAGGCAACGGGACAGATGGCCTGTGGGGACAAACACCAGGGAGAGTGTTGCAGGACCACATAAGGTTAGGGTTAGACTGCAGGATATTTAGGGTTAGGCCAAGGATGACGGAGGGTTAAAGTTAGGGTTAGGCTACGGAAAAGAGAGGGTTAAGATTAAGCTAATAGCTAGTGAAGGTTAGGCTGCGGGAGATAGAGGATTAAGCATAGGGTTATAGAGGGCAGGGTAAGGGTGAGGATTAGGGTAAAGGTTAGGGGAAAATTATTATTTTGTTGGCGGGGCACCATTCAGATCTGCACCCGTTGCTTGATCCAGGCATTTTTATTTTGCAGCAGTCGCAAAAAGACTTCTGTCGCTGCCGCACTGTTGAAAAATTATGGGCCGGACCCTCAACTACGGCCGTCTTACACACGCAGCCGTAATTTGCTGAAAGATAGCTACTGCGCATACGTAGTAACTATTGTACGTAATCTACGTACATACCCATATATGCAATCTATGTACCGAAACGATACGTAGATTACGTACAGTAGTTCTACTGTTCTTCTCCCTCGGAACCCGTAACTGATACTGATCCAACCCAGACTGTGACAAAAATTATCTTAGTAAATAGAGCCCTTAGAGTCATGTTGTGGGCAGTATTAGTGTCAGGCTGCAGGGAAGGGAGTCTTAGGGTCAGGCTGTGGGGAAGGGAGTCTTAGCATCTGGCTGCGAGGAAGGGAGTCTTAGCATCTGGCTGCGAGGAAGGGAGTCTTAGGGTTAGGCTGCGGGGAAGGGAGTCTTAGGGTCAGGCTGTGGGGAAGGGAGTCTTAGGGTCAGGCTGTGGGGAAGGGAGTCTTAGGTCAGGCTGTGGGGAAGGTAGTGTTAGGGTCAGGCTGCGGGGAAGGGAGTTTTATTCCTCAGCGTAGCAGAATCAATTGAGTTCGGAACAGGCTGGTATAAAATGGCAGCGAAGGTCTAGATCCGGTTCACCTTCTTAATTTCTCTGGACATATAATGAAAAATATATTATTCAAACACTTGTTTCTCATTCCAGTCACATGCTTTATGCATTCAATTAGTTCTTCTTCATTTAGCAGCATTGTATCATGGATATAGTTAAGATTCAAATGCAAATCACAGGAGAGTTTTAATATCAGGCCTGTATATCTGGCTAAGAACATCCCATGGGTACTGTCTTAATAGACCATTAAACAGATGTGAATTTGATTGTGTTTTAATCTATCTGTGATAAATATTTGGTCGGGCAAAACCAAACTGAGAATTATCTCCAGCATCCATGGTCTCTGCTGCTTCTCCCTAAACCCCATACCACAAGAGAAAGCCACAGGATTGGAATGATAAGTACTCCGTGCTTTAATAATTGTATTGGGAGGTGACTGAGCAGAGCTTTTACTGGTCTCAGACCAGGATCCTTCAATGGTTTATAATAGTTCCATAGGGAAAACGGACTTAAAAACATTTCAAGTCACTCAGTTCAGTGTGATGCAGGTCCCATAGACCTAGATATATACTATACTATTAAAATGGCCATTCAATGTTGACAGTCAAAATGTAGACAGGTCAACATGTGGACAGTTGAATGTTTGTAAAACCTGTAAACTTAATATAATGCAGACGGCTTATAAAAAAACTTCAGAAATGTAATAATATATATGTGATATATATGTAAAACTAACATAATACTCAACTGTCGACAATTTGACCTGTCGACATTTTGACTGTCGATATAACAACCAGCAAGGCGCTTATCATACAGTTATGGAGTGTTTGGGCTAATATTGTAGCGAGTGGTCACAATGTATTTTCCAAACGCCAATAATTACTCCAGAAACACTCTAGTACAGTTATTTGATATTTAGGCATGCTTAAAATATATTGGCCTCAAGCTCCCAATAAAGTGTAGCATTTGGCCGTTATCCAATTATTGGACCTGTACTTCCACCATCTGACTGGAGTTTCCCCTATCTGTCTAACTTCATAATTACTGGCAAGTACAACAGTAATAAAGGAATGAAAGCAACGCATTCTGCAATATATGGTTCCTAGTCCCTAGTAAATCCCTTTATAGACAGATAATAAAAAAGACTGAATATCTAACATGCCAGACAACCTATTATGGCCGATGGTTCTTTGTTGGTCCTTTCTTGTTCTTGACCATGCATGCAACACATGACTAATGTCATGAAAGGTTAAAGATGTTGTTCGTATTATAAGGGCACAGTCATGTCATTATATTAATGTTGACAATAATAAACAGCATTCCAACATTGACTTTCTGTGAGAGGGGGGCATGGTCTTTGAGGGGCTGTAGCTCAGAAAGTATTTATTATATTAAGATAAAATTTCACCCTTAAGTAGTGAATCGTCTTTTGTTGTCACATGCCAAATTTTATAGAAAAATAATGACAAATGACAAAACTGGATAGGTCAAAGTGGAAAATGTTGCCATTTTTTCCACTTTGTTTCAGCAAAGTATTATCTTGGGGTCAGAGTTTTGGGAAGGCAGAAGTCGGTGTGCAGAGCGTCTGTTCTGTGTTCTGTAAGGTAAATCAGCCATGTTACCTCCTCTTGCTGGGCTGTGGTATGTTCTGATGTAAAGAGGGACACAGTGTAAATATTCGTTTTTTTTATCACTCTAATAATAAAGCTTAATGCCCCACCCCCTGTGATGTCACATGATTTATGATGCCATGTAATGAAATAAGACACATAATGGGATGTAAGTGTACGTGTATATGTGTGTGTGTGTGTATTGAAATTAAGGAGCAGTAATGGGTGTGTTCCTTAAGCAATGCAGGACATGATATACCATCATATACTGTGGTTACCTGCAGATTCAGCACTATTATGAATCATGGAGTGAGATTGCCATCACTTACAAAATGGTGGAGCTGCTAATTCACAGGTTTGTATTTGATTACCGGGGGTTATATACCGTAGCATGTACATAAGATGTCCTGCTCTGTTTCTGTTCCCTTTCAGAGATTTACAGTTTTCGTCTATATTGCTTAAGGAACACGTCCACTACGGTTTCAGCCTTAATGTCATGATTTCATTGCTTTTTGGCGTTTGACTGGTGAAGTTTTAAAGATTTCTGATTTTGTGTTATTTTGGAACTTAATCAGACATGGTAAACCTCAGGTTGCTTTGTCTGTGAAATACTGTATATGTGTATTCATATATAGTCATAGCAATGAGACAGCCATCTTTATAGCAAAGCCGTTTAGGTAATCCTCAGCTACCACAGAACAACTGATACGATTTTCAGTCACAATTATTGCATAAGAAAATGCAGACCTACTCAAATGACATTACCTGATTAATTACATAAGATTAATCAAATCATTCATTGAACGTCACTTTGATACCATCTTTGCATTGTATCACGTTACTTTTCTGAAGAAGCAAGATATGGTTACGCTGTAATATCACTCCATTTAATGAGACTATTGCACAGTAACTAAATATTTAAAGTATAGTGTCCGTTGTTGTAAAGAATCCTTTACAAATTGAGTGATTATACAAAACGGTGCAAATCAAAATCGTGTTCATATCCTAACACTTCTTAATAATGTAGCTAAGCAAACAGCTACATAGGTAATTATCTCAGATAGCAGTTATTATGCTGGGTACACAATGGAGTTTTCTGATGATTATCATGCAGATCACATGATAGATAGCTCCGATATCTTATTGTACTGTTAAATACTGAACGATCCAGCGGGGAGTCGTTTCAGTGTGGACAGTACAAAGATCAGATGCAGAATCATGAATTTTAGTAACAATGGGCCTGATCCAGACCTACGCCGATGCGCTGTGCTTACTGAAGCACAGCGTATCGGCGTCCACTCTCCCCGACACTCGCGTATTTCCCATTGCTTACGCAATGACGGCTACCCTAACTTCAGCCGGCGTAAGCAATGGGTAATACGCTTGCACACAAGCGTACTACCACTAAGCCCTCCCTCCCTCATTATATTATCTCCCCCCGACCACCTTCACTAACCTTAACGTAGGGATGCTAGGGGGACGCCCCCTCCAGCGTCCCTACGCTGTTCCTATGGACGCCCGATCGTTGATCGGGCGTTGCCGTAGCTACACTAACCTGAACGTAGGGACGCTGGGGAACGTCCCCTCCAGCGTCCCTACGGCGCTGCTACGAACGCCCAATCCACAATCGGGCATTGCCGCAGCGATACCAGGCAACATCTGCCCGGCGCATGCGCAGATTGGCTTTTCAGCCGATCTAACGCTTACGCCCACCGTCCTAACGACGGTGGGCGTATTTCTGGATCAGGCCCAATGGGCTGGATCCAGACCTTGTTAAGTGCATGAACTTAGTTACTCCTGGGCTAAACCATGTTGATTTCAGGGGAGTCATATTTCATCTGTTGCAAACAGTATTAGAGTTGAGAGGTGATGTTTCCTATCACAAGTCAAAATAACAGTGTGATAGTAACGCTGGTCAGTATCTGTGTGCAGTAAGCAATTCAAAGATATAACCCTGCATGCAAAGAATACAATTAACTTGTTGCCCATAGCAACCAATCAGATTCTAGCTCTCACTTTCATACTGCATACTAGAGAATGTCAGCTAGAATCTGATTGGTTGATATGGGCAACATCTCCATTTTTCCAAACCTGCAGCTTAGTAAATCTGGCCCCAGGGCTGTCTTCCCATGTTTCCTAAACAAAAAGATATGTGAACAAAAGTTACTGTACTACAGTATATTAATGTGTTATTGGCTAATTGGTTTAGTAATAAGATCCAGGGTCACATGGCATACTTGCCAGGGGTATTGTTCGCCACTACGATGGTCTGTTTTGCGACAGACCATATTGCGACAGAGTAACGACAACAGCCAGCAATTGTCAGCAGTTTCCTGCTCGCTAGTGACTCCTGCATTCTAACAGCAACAGGTAAGTTTTCTTCCTAACTTTAACTATCCCCTTGCTGCAAACCAAACCTTAACCACGTTAATCCTAACCCTTTGTTTCCCACACCCTATTCTTACCCTCTCCGCAGCCTAACCCTAACCTTCTCCTCTCCGCAGCCTAACCATAACTTTCCCCATCTAGTAGCTTAATCCTCTCATCTTCGCAGCCAACCCTAACATTCCCCTTCAAGCAGCCTAACCCTCCTCTCTCCACAGCCATCCCTAACCTTCCCATTACAGCTGCCTAACCCTCCCTTCTCTGCAGCTAACCCTAACATTCCCCTTCTAGCAGCCTAACCCTCCCCTCTCCGCAGCCAACTCTAACCTTCCCCTTCTAGCAGCCTGACCCTAACCCTCCCCTCTCCTCAGCTAATCCTAACATTCCCCTTCTAGCAGCATGACCCTAACCCTCCCCTCTCCACAGCCAACCCTAACCTTCCCCTTACAGCTGCCTAACCCTCCCCTCTCCGCAGCTAACCCTAACCTTCCCCTTATCGTTGCCTAACCCTGCCCTGTCTGCAGCTAATCCTAACATTCCCCTTCTAGCAGCCTGACCCTAACCCTTCTATCTCCGCAGCCTAACTCTAAGCTTCCCTGCTCCGCTGCCTAACTGTAACCCTAGGAACATTCGACATGGTACCCGTTCTATATGTAACAACTGTCGGTACTGATACATCTGAAACTAAGCTGACGACTGTGTCATTGTCAAAATAGCGATTCCTGTAGCGGCATCAGCAACCCCTATCCAGGTGGCATACTACCAGGTTTTGTAGCAGCAGTTTTATTTTTATTGATGACTTTCCTTAAAGTTGTCAAATATTGAAGTTTGAAAATAATAGCTGCTGGTTGTAAGTGGCTTCCGTGATATTTGTGCCGCCTTGCGCTGTCCTCTGCTGTTCACACTGTGCAGTATGGCAGCTAATGGCTTTAGGGAATTACTACTGTGAAGGATCAGTTTGAGACTTGTTTTCCTAGAAGAAGTGCAGAGAGTGTGGTGACATGTACATTATCGGATGCTGCAGCCTGTGCAAACTGTATTGCAGTTTCTTGCTCATAGTCTGTACAATGACAGCCTATGAGTGCTGAGCGCTGTTTATAAATACATTGCCAGCAACTGACCAGCATCTGTGCATGAAGCCCATGTCCTAACTGGCTAATTATGTCATATTAGGGGTTGTCATTATGTAATTCTATAAATAGGTGGTCACTTTCCATCGTTTTCCATAGTTGCCGAAGTCTTCAAATTCTTTAGATATCGGAGGAAAGAAAGAAATGCCAGGATGGGGGCGTGGCTTGATGGTGCAATTTTATACAAATTGTGCCCTGAAGCCACACCCCCCTGCCTGACAAAACTAACCACTATACTTTTACTAGGGATGGGGCGGAACTAGATGATGCATATTGTGCCCGACACTCCCCCTGTGCGAGCGTATTTTCCCTCGCTTATGCCGGCTGAAGGCTACCATAACTTCAGCCAGCCTAAGCAAGGGAAAATACACTCATATAGGAGCGTATGCCCGCTAACCCCTCCCTCCCTCATTAAACTACCTCCCCCCGCCCACCTACACTAACCTGAACGTAGTAACGCTGGGGGACGCCCCCTCCAGCGTTACTACAGCGCTGCTACGGATGCCCAATCAACGATCGGGCGTTGCCGTAGCTACGCCGGGCAACATCTGCCTGGCGCATGCGCAGATCGGCTTTTAAGCCGATCTTACGCTGCTGGCTGGCATTAAGACGCCAGCCAGCGTAGGTCTGGATCAGGCCCATTATTCCTGGAAGCTATCATTTCTAGTATGCTTGTGTAATAGTAAAAGGGTTAAAGTCTTCCTAGGGATGAGTCCTCTATAGTGATTCTATATTCATTCTCAATGGGATATCAATGGATTGATGTACACAGCTTGCAACAGTCAGGGGGAGATCTAGACTCGTGCTAGCTGTCTTTTAGCTGACCTTTCTGAGCAGTGTGATTCAATGATTGCTGGCAATGTTTTTCTTGACTTCAATTACAAGTTTTAGCCTCTCTGCTTTCTCACTGGTCACTGAAAACTCAGCAACACATTTGCGCATTTATTTAGAATGACCAAATTATTTCATCATGCAAGCATTCAGCTTGGCTTTCTGTTATGCTTTACCAATGCATTTTCTCTGTATGTTAAATACATGTATATGCCCAGAGCTCATAATACATATATCGAATAAAGGAAGAGGAGCAGATCCAGGCTTCAGATCGGGTTCTGTACACTAGCTTCCGCAACGGAGATTAATGTATGTAATCTGGTAACCTGCTCTCTTGCGTGCGGAGGAGATTGAAGGGTGCCAAAGGCCCCCTTAAGTATTCCGCTCTCAACACCGTGGGCTCAATACTGGATCGCTTACTGTACGATGTAAATACTGGATCCCTTACCGTACGATGTAAATATCAAATAAATATCAAGTATTTTATACGCATGCTATGTGGGCCTACTCCCGTGTGCGGAGACCTGAATTCCAGACAGGACCCAGTTTCCTGATCCTGCGCAGTGCAAGCAGAATGTATGCTTACTGACTGCTGCAAGAGACATTGGGCCAGATCAAGAGCTACGTCCGCTATCGTATGTACGCTAGCCGGAGACGTAAAAACGCTATTTTGTATGTACTGCGCATGCACGCGGCAGATGTCACGGCACATAACTCTGAACGTACGTACCATCCTAGTATCAAGAGCGTAACTACAAACGAAGGGGCTATACGACACCCGTATACAACACCTGTAATTACGCTTCGGAGGCGGGGTTGAGGCATTTAAATCGTACAGTATGGGCATGCTTAGACACGTAAGTACGTGCAGCCATTACGGCCGTCAGGAGTTGCGCTTGGAAAAGTTAAAGTTGGGTTTGGAAAGAGTAAAACGTTAAAAGTACGTACGAGCGAGGGGAGTGCACAGTAATTACGATAGCGTAAATACGCTACACGTTGAAACGTAAAGGGAACATAGCTCTGGATCTGGCCCATTGGACCGGAGCCAGACTCGCCATTTACAATCATTTTCTATTCCTTGCGAGCAGAAATGATTTGCAAATGGCGAGTGCGCGTGCACACATACACGGCTTCCCGTGCTGGAAGGCTTCCCGAGGGCTGGAGAGGGCGACGTGTACAGGTGTAAAATATTTTATACACGCAATAATATATATTTTTTTTAATAAGTCTTAACTTATATTGTTTCACCGCATTACCATTGTAACTTGAAGTGCTGGCGCTAGTTACAGCCTCTATTTTCAGTATACTATACAGTGTACTACCCTGCACTTACAAAACATATATGGCAATGCAGCGCCATTGACCTTGGCTGTTTAGGCGTCCGTTGGTACCGTTGTGTGTGTGCCTTTGGATCAGCCCCAATCCAGTCTTCTTTTATCTTTATCCACTGCTGCAATCCTTCCATTATATTTATGAGGCTCCGTCTCTGGGGTCCTTGCCACTTTTAATACATCTCCCACACTCTGTGCTCAATATAACTAATGCTCGAAAGGTGACTTCCATTTGCCTTCTGTACACTTCGGTTTACAGGCATTCCT
>WWET01003309.1:2612-15634 GCA_011038615.1 Limnodynastes dumerilii | reverse complement strand
CTTCGGTTTACATGCATTCCTGACACTTACATAATGGCCTGCTCACAAAGGAGAGGAGATGCAGATGGTGTCCCTTGCCCTTCCATGCTATAATCCAATGAGTAAAAGACATAGAATATCATATTTATTTTTGTATTTTATATTATTTTACCCGCCCTCATTATTTATTAATCAGCTTCTCTTTTCTGAGAAGTATGGGAGGTGGTAAGTGTTGTTGATTAAGAAAATCAGCTGCGCTTTCAGAAAAAATTATATTATTTTATTGAATGATTTTTTTATGCTCTGATCAGGCTTTTGAAATATGTTCAGCACTGAGCTTTTTGTGTATTTGTCCCCACATTATTATAGTAAATTCTATTTTGTGTGATGCTTGTGGCAGCAGTTTACATAATACTGCAGAATAGCAAGAAGGACCTAGCAGAGGTTTTCTTCAGCAATAACTGTGCGCAGTGGGGCAATGCGGTTGCTGGTGCGACTGGCGCTATTGCGACAATTATACAGCCACTAGAAGCAGGGCTGAAACTAGGGGTGGGCGATAAGGGCGGTAGCAAAGAGCGCAAAGTCGGAGTGGGGCAACAGTAACTTAATTGGTTACTAAAACTTAAACTGGTTACTAATTCAAAGTTGGGGCCCTGTTTTATCTTTTTGTCAATGGGCTGGATCCAGACTTAAGTAAGTGTTTGAAGTTAGTTACTCCTGGGCTAAACCATGTTGATTGCAGGGGGAGTCAAGTTAATTGTATACTTTGCATGCAGGGATATAGCTTTGCATTGCTTACTGCACACAGATACTGACCAGCTTTACTATCACACTGTTATTTAGACTTGGGATAGGAAACATCACCTCTCAACTCTAACACTGTTTGCAAAAAATGATATATGACTCCCCTGCAATCAACATGGCTCAGCCCAGGAGTAACTCATTTCAAGCACTTACTTAAGTCTGGATCCAGCCCAATATTTCCAGCTATGGCTCTGACTAGCTGAATGTTCTACTGCATCATTGTTTAAATGCTCAGCAAACAGGTTAGGCTGTGGGACATGGAGGATTAGGGGTTAGGCTTAGGGGAGAGTTAGGATAAAAGACTTACCTGTTTGCACAAATGTCTTCATGACTCCAGCAGACCCTTCAACATGACCCATTCCATTAGGTACAGTAATCCGCTCCTGAGCTTCCAACTGTCACTCACCTGGTTTAAATGAATTAACTGATATTTAAAAAACTATTTGCCTCTTCAACAAAAGTTGTTACCATAGTAACTGACAGTAGGAAACTGAGGAGCAGAGAATTTTGTACTTAATGGAGTGGGTCATGTTGGAGAGTATGTTGCAGAAGTCACAGCACAGCCACTTTCTAAAATGTAGACTGCTATTCAAATGTCTTACAATTGTCTTTCAGAAAACAGTACATTGTACCAGCAAACTACACTCCGCTGTGGCGTAACTGCCATTAGTACAGGGGGGGTAGCTGGTGTGGGGCCGTGAAAGCGACTGCATCCAGCGGAGGACAGTCCTAAGGTATCAGGTGCTGGCTAGTTTATTTACTCACAAATAATATGCTAAGTGCTGGCTAAGCAACTGTGCAAATGAATATATAAGGAGATTGTGACAGCACTATCAAGGGGCTGCACCAAAGGGGTGTGTCCTGTACCACCAAAGGGGTGTGTCCTGTGCTGCCAGATGGGTGTGTCTTCAGAATAGCTCCACCCATATTTCTATGTCTCTTGTTGCTAGGAAAACTATTTCTTAATAAACATGGCAACATCAGTATTTATTGATTGTTCAGTTCTCAGGGAATAGCAGACCCTCCAACATGACCCATTCCATTAGGTACAATTTAATCCGCTCCTGAGCTTCCAACTATCACTAACCTGGTTTAAATTAATTAACTGATATTTAAAAAAGCCATTTGTCTCTTCAACAAAGGTGGTTACCATAGTAACTGACAGTTGAAAACTGAGGAGCAGAGTATTTTGTACCTAATGGAATGGGTCATGTTGGAGGGTATGGAATAGTATTTATTGTGAAGACTGTAAATAAGAATAGAAAAGATAAAAGTAGGTGACATTGCAGCTGATTTAACACGAGACCAAACTGTATTTTTCATTTCTGTCTCCATTATTTGGTTTGTTGCCCCCCATTGCTACTGCTCTTACTTTCATTGTACTTTAGGGTTAAGGATATAATTAATGACCTATTGAGGTCATTGGCATTAAGGAGTAAGAGCAGTTGTCAAAGGAAACAATAGCCCATTGATGCTGTATTGAGGCACCCTGGATGCTTGTGCTTGAGCAATCAGCACTCTGATATGAAACATATGTAACCTGGCTATATTGAGGACTGGATAGAGAGCTTAAAATACTTAGTAGCACATGTATTATATTTAGAAAGAAAAAAAGGCCTAAGATAATATATATGTTCCATGTCACATAACCCTAAACTACAAATAATACAATCTGATAAGGTTGGGATGTTAAAATCCACCTATTCAGACCTGACCTTATCCAGACTGGGAAACCTGCCTATTATTGTAGGGTATCTCTGCAAACCTTTGCACTGCACATTCCCAGAACAAAGGCTTACGCCAAGGTGTCCATTCAGGCTCAAACACTACTCTCTGCAGCAAATACACTCGCACAGTAAGGGTATGTTGCCACAAATAAGCCCAATCTAGACATGAGAGTGCTGATCTCTGACAGCTATTTAAGACCATCGTGGAAACATTTACCCGTGCAGTCAGTTCGCTAAAGGTATGCAACTGATTCTGCTTTGTGCTGATATCATAGGTAATGAGGAGACGCAGAATGATACACAATATTTCCAAAATGTAATAATTCCGTAATTTCCATTATAATACTAATTGACTGTATACAGACTTACAGTTTTGCCATAAATGCCATGTATACAGATTGGAAACTCTCAGTTTCCGTGTAAACACTCACATCTGTGCTGCCCGATCGTAACGCCATCAGTTCTAAACATAGAATGTGACAGCAAAGCCACATGGCCCCAAAAAGCAAAACAACACAGCATACTGACCCTAGGCCCTATGTGACACTGAATTTCATTTAATATATAACACATTTATTCTAAGTATGTTTAAATTGTTAGCTGCTACCACCTCAGATGGGAGGTTATTCCACTTTTTAGTGAAGTCCTTTTTCCACACATTTCCTCTGATCCTTCACCCAGTTTATACACATGGCACCCTGTTCTATTACACCTCTTCCTTTGAAAAATGCCCCCTCCTCTAGCTGGTTACATCTCTTAATATTTGTGAAAGCTGATATCATATCCCCCCTCTCCCTTCTCTGCTCCAAGCTATACATGTTTAGTTCCTCTAGCCTTTCTTGGTATGTTGTGTCTTTTTGGAGGTATAGCCTCCAGAACTGTCCACAGTATTCTAGGAGAGGCTGTACAAATGATCTATAAAGGGGCATCACTACTTCTACTGCTACTAATTCCTCTCCGTATGCAACCAAGCATCTGACTTGCCCTTCTCATTGCTTTGTTACATTGCTTGGTTACCTTTAAGTCACATGCAATAATGACTTTTAGATCCCTTTCCTCCTCAGTAAGTTCTAAAAAGTCATGCTGTTACAGCTATATTGAAGCTTTCGTGCATTTTGTTTTACTTATTTTGCCTAACCCTCCTGGGGCCAGATTTACTAAGCTGCAGGTTTAGAAAAGTGGAGATGTTGCCCATAGCAACCAATCATATTCTATCTGACATTCTCTAGTATGTCATAGGAAAGTGAGAGCTAGAATCTGATTAGTTGCTATAGGCAACATCTCCACTTTTCCAAACTTGCAGCTTAGTAAATCTGGCCGCTGGTGTGTCTACCCTGTTAAATATTTTTGTTTCATCCACAATAAGGCATATATTCTCCTCAATATCACATATAATATCATCATTAAAGATATTAAATAGCACTAATCCAAGTACAGATCACTGGCAACCTTTATATCGACAAAAACCTTTCCACTTAATACAACCCTATGCTGCCTATTCTGCGACCATGATCATATCCACGCAACTATCATAAATTCCAATCCCAAACTGTGCGGCTTATTTAACATTCTGCGATGTGGCACTGGCTTCAGATAAATGACACATCAGCAGCTTCTGACAGGGAACAGCCGCTGCTGTTATACATTCACACATGTTAGAAAGCTTCAAGTAGATTATGGAATGTGTGTTGGTGCTAGGGAATTGGTTAGCAGGACGTGGATGACATGGTGAACCTGCGATTACTGATCGACACGTGTCAGATTATCGCAGATCAGGGCCCAGATTTACTAAGCTGTGAGTTTTGAAACAGTGGAGAGTTTGTCCATAGCAACCAATCAGATTCTAGCTGACATTCTCTAGAATGCAATAGTTAAATAGAATCGGATTGGTTGCTATTGGTTTCAAAACTCACAGCTTAGTAAATCTGGACCCAGGACGCACAGAAAACAGATGTCTGGATCGGGGCCAAAATGATTGATTTTTATTTTCCAGTTATTAAATGTATGAATATGTTGTTTTTTATATTTGTGTTGTCATTTAACAATGAATAATTGACATTAGAGCAGTTTAATAATCCAAAGTGGTGCATTTGACTTTTAATGTAAGCGAATGGAACTTCATTGTTCCTGACAGATATTCACAAACACAGGGGCCCTACTCCAGCGGTGAGCGTTCGCCAGCTGACATGGTGCATTGCTGTGTGATGTTTGAGCACGTATGCACAGAACAGAGGAGCTCGTGACCCAAATGCATGTGTACAGACCCTAATGCAACCTGAGCTGCGGCATCTTGCGTTCTGAGGGGCGTGTCATGGGAGGGAAGAGAAGGAAGCACGTAGTCATTGCACACTAAGGGCAGGCCAAGGCAAGTGCTTCCAATCCAGAACTGGACGCAGACGGAACTTCTGACTCTTTACATTAATGCGTAATATTCGTAACCTTTTTTTTTTTTATGGTTTTTACTATAGTTTTTGCTAGTGCTTTTTTTGTCATAGAACGCACCAGAACGGAGTTCCGGCACTTTTTTTTAACAGATTTTCCAAGTTTTAAAAGTTTAGGTGCCAAAATCATTAAACCGGTGCATGCGGCTGCTTGTGTGTCGAGTCCGATGCATGCGTACTTCGTTCTCGCTGGTTGTGATGGCGCTGCTCGCCTTGTGATTGGTTGTGTGGTCGCGCGTGAGTTGATGTGAGTTCTGACACCTTTTTTCTTACCAAAAAAGCACTGTTTTTCACTACTCTTGTGCACGTATCTGCAAGGAGCTTAGCTGCTCTGTGCCCGTACACTATGAGGTAGATCCAGAGCTACGTACGCTATCGTATTTACGCTAGCCGGAGACGTAAAAACGCTGTTTTGTATGTACTGCGCATGCACTTGGCAGATGTTACGCTACGTAACTCTGAGCGTACGTACCAGCCTAGTATCAACAGCGTAACTACGAACGAGGGGGCGTGCCAGGCATACGACACCCGTAATTACACTACGGAGGCGGGAGGAGGCATTTAAATCCAGCAGTCTGGGCGTGTTTAGACAGTTACGTACTTGCAGCCTGTACGCACATCAGTACTTACGCTGTGTAAAATTAAGGTAGGGTTTGGGAAGCATAAAACCAAAGTATGTACGAGCGAGGGGAGTGGATAGTAAATACACCAGCGTAAATACGCTACGTCATGAAACATAGCTCTGGATCTGGCCCTATATGCCATTTTGGATGGCACGCAGCCTGCGCCGCTTTGACTAACGCATCTACGGCATGCGTGCTGTGTTCACATTTGCGCCCGTATCTTCACCATGCCCAGGATGTCTGTTTTATGGCCTTAGTATATATAGAGGTATTAAAGAGTCACAGAGTGACAAGGAAGAATTGAGATAGAAAAAGACTATTCATTCCAGATCCAGGCTGGAGACTAAAGGAAAATAATAAAAATAAAAAAGTGACTATGAGAAGCGATAAATTATTCAGAAAGGTCTGGCAGCTATTGGGGAAATCCTATTCCAAAGCAGTTAGAAGCTGTAGACTGATATGTCAGGGCTTATCGTCGGTATAATCGCCATTCATTTAAAAGTCAGACAAAGCTCCATAAGGTGGCTATGATCATAGTGTTGAATGCAACAAGGCAGAGAAATCAAAGGTAGGATTAGAGTAAGGGAGATGCTGCTGGTGAATCAGATGAGCCGTAATTTTAACATTCCTTTTTTTTTTGTAAAGGAATTGAACCCCTGCTATTCCTATGGGCTGGCAGCATGCCAACCACTTGGGGAGATTTGCCAGCTTTACTGCTTTGCTGGTTTAAATCTGTGTGAAGGTTACTGTATGTGAGCCTCTGCTGTAAGCTGAACTTATAACCTCTCCTAATGAAGGCATTCTGATGTTTACCACACGTTGGTCAAACACATTTGCTGCTTCAGTGCAAATGTGTTTGACCAATGTCAATACAAAGACAGTGCTAGATAGGGCAGCAGTGGTAAGAATGTGTAGACAGGGCAGCAGTGGTGAGAATGTGTAGACAGGGCAGCAGTGGTGAGAGTGTATAGACAGGGCAGCAGTGATGAGAATGTGTAGAATGGAGCTGTCTGTGTTTCATATTCATATGGTGCAAGTAGTTCTTTTGTTTGCCTGAGAGATATCCTGCCTGGCACAAATGTATGTGGGATATTATCCGGTTACAGTCGGCCACAATCACAAATTAGACACTGATTTGGCAGTATCATTGCTGAAAGGACTGTAACAATGAAAAATGTTATGTCAGCAGGGGTACCTTAGCCCTTTGTAACACTGACAATAATAAAGATATATAAATAAATAAATTCCTTACTTTTTCCTCCATCTTGCTCCTGTCTCTCTCCTTGCTCCACCATCTGCCTCCTGCTGCTCCGTTCTGTGTCCTCTGGTCCATACCTTTCCCCATCTGCCTCCCGCTGCTCCGTTCTGTGTCCTCTGGTCCATACCTTTCCCCATCTGCCTCCCGCTGCTCCGTTCTGTGTCCTCTGGTCCATACCTTTCCCCATCTGCGTCCCGCTGCTCCGTTCTGTGTCCTCTGGTCCATACCGCTCCCCATCTGCGTCCCGCTGCTCCGTTCTGTGTCCTCTAGTCCATACCTTTCCCCATCTGCCTCCCGCTGCTCCGTTCTGTGTCCTCTTGTCTATACCTCCCCATCTGTCTCCCACTGTTCCGTTCTGTGTCCTCTGGTCCATACCTTTCCCCATCTGCCTCCCCCTGCTCCATTCTGTGTCCTCTGGTTCATACCTTTCCCCATCTACCTCCTGCTGCTCTGTTCTGTGTCCTCTGATCTATACCTTTCCCCATCTGGCTCCCCCTGTTTTATACTGTGTCCTCTGGTCCACACCTTTCCTCTCGTTTCCTTTTGCTCCCTACAGTGTGCCCTAGAACAAGCCTTACCTCATCTGTTTCTCTCTGTTCCCCTCAGTATCCTCTGGTACATGGCTTTTGCTATGCCCTGTTCTGTGTCATCTGCTCTCTTGTTTACCTTTTCCCTGCTTCTGTTCCAGACTCTCTCCCTGATCTATCTTCTTATATGTCTCTGTGTCCTGTCCTGCCAGCTCCTTTTCCGTGACCACTGCTGGACCTACATCTTAGGTAAGTATATAGTAATTAGGGTTAGTAGTAGTTCGGCATTCAGAACATGGGTTTGGCACCCCACACACGTTTATCATGCCACATAGCTATGTAGAGACTATTTATGAAAAACTGGAACACCTCGATGGAAATCACCAAAACGCTGGGAGACCATAGCCCTATCGGTTACACTACCTGCTAAGAAAATCTTATTGCCGAAAATGGGACACCCAAAAGTTCTTATCTGTTCGAATCTGATTTTTCGAAAATCAGATTTTCTATGCGGGGACCCACACCCAGCACTATAAAGGGAGCAATATTGTTTTTTGTTAATTGTATTAACTCATATAAGAATCCAAGTGTATACATTATAATTGTGTGCCCCATACAGCTGAAGCTTCTCCATCTTGTACTTATTGCAAGTAATGTAGGAAACCCAGCCAACATCGGCATTGGTTGACTCAGCTCACCCCAAGGTGCATTTTCCCCTTCGCCTCATCAACAGTTCTTTCTTTCCTTTCTTGTATTTAGTATTTATCCAGTGTTGGAGATATCACTCTCTTTTTTTTTGGCACGGGCTCAACTTTTTCAGGCTTCGCTGCCATCACTTTGTATAACAACAGTGGGGTTGTGAGATTCGGTAAGATCTAAGCTTTTCTAGACTTGTTTTCCATTTCAGGATGGTGATCCCGTTGTTAGTAGTGGGACTTCCATGTCCCTAGCAATCCGCTGGCTAGCAGCTGCAGACTCCTTCTGTAGTGATGTCAGGATCTTCAGGCTGACACATGCACAGGAGACAGGATCATGCAGATTCTGCCCTCTTAGGATTGCTGGTCGGGTTAGCTGTGTAAATATGGAAGTTTCAGCCTATGACGATCATACAAGGTTTAGAACTTTGATACTTGCTGGAAACTCTAATGCAAAAGTGTAAATCTGAGCACACATAACAAGACCCACGACAAGTGTGGATCCAGAGGTGCATTAGGTGCACATTCTGCTAATCGTACATATCTTTCACGTGGAGTGCAGTCTCTGCTGCATATAGGCACTTGGGAACATTTACTGAAATCCCATGTAGGACAGCACAGATATTTGTTCATTAATATCCATAACATATATCTATAATGCATGACTCCTATCTGTACCGATTAGAGGACCCAAAAGGGATGGGACTTGTGCAAAGGTAAAGGGCGTGACAGCAATAATGAGCATTTTAGGGCATATTGTATCAGGGCAGATTTTTTCAGGTCTTATTTTGTCCCAAATTCAGGAATCAAAGGTGTATAATTTACAAATGAGAACGAAAAGTGTTCTTTCTGCATGTTAAAATAAATTTCAACTCCCCCTAAATATAGTTGCTGACTTCTGGTTTCGCCTTTTTGGGCAAAAGCAAAGACAGCAGAATGTGGCAGGACTTGAAGACCTGACTTATGCAAATCACTGTCGGAAGCCTCGCCCACTGTTTAATCAAAGCTGCCTTTCATTGCCTTATTAAGGAGGGGGCGGGACTTGAGGTCATCGTAACGCATTGCATTTGCATTAAATAACTACCTCAAGCAAAGATTTGGGAGATTTGCCTGCTCCTACAGGATGCCAGGAGTAATGCCCAAACTTTGGGAGTCTCCCAAACATTACAGGTGATTCAGTAACTAGGGATCTGATTTACGCTTAACAGAGAATCTGCAAACGTACCGAAAAACACGCACAGAAGAGATATGTAAGAGCGATACAAAAAAGGTAGCTAGCCACTCCCCTAGTCTCAAGATTGCCACGTACGGACGGCTCTCAAGGTCCGTGGTTTTTAGTGTGGATGTTTTCTTTTTCGTGAATCACATGAAGTCCTGCTAGTTAATCAGCATTAACGTAACCATAACTATAACTAAACACTAATGCGGATTAACAACTCAAAAGTTTTTTTTATTTATCTCTACACTATTATCTGACTATTCAATGAGTTTTAAGATTTGTTTTTTGCTAATATAATAATGCCACATTGTAAATTTAACCCTTAATGTGGCTTGTATACCCATGCTATTTAGTTTTTTACAATAATGTTTATTTTTTATTATTTAATATATTGTTATTTTTCAATAAATTATTTTGAACGTTATTTGTAATCAACTCTTTATCTAAAACCTTATCTTAATGTTTTATTTAACAAAAAAAACAAAACATAAACACTGAAAAACAAACATTAATACAACAAAAAATATAATGGTGCTTTGTCAAAAGATGTAAAAAAAAAAAAACACATTGGACCACATAAAAAAATTCATACATTTACCATGGTAAAGTCTTGAAGAAACTGTATAAGAAGCATAGGATTAAATAGATGAGGCTTTAATTGTGTCAATTAAACGCACACATCCATTGATTACATTCACGCAGCAGGTGTGTGATGAACTAAGAAAGAGAGGCTGAATGGGCAAATAATACGGATTGAGAGCTAACATAACATTTCCTGTGCGTATGTTAGTTTACGCAAGGCACTCGCACTTGTGAATCAGTCCTAACTGTCCAGGAACACCAGCAGCACTGTCCAGGAACACCAGCAGCACACGGGTACATTAGTAGCCCGTGTGCTGCTCATTTGCATTAAGAGTCTTGCCCCTCTAGCCCCCCATGCAAGACTCCTTTGTACCGATGTGTGCATCAGTCCTAAGTCAGCCATCAGTGTCTGTGAAGAAGTCGGCCATCAGAGTCTGTGAATCAGTCGGCCAGGGTTTCCGTGCGTAATTTTTAGTTCTGGGCATGCGCAGTATATCCGCTCATAAAAATACACACAAAGGTCCTGATCCAGACCTACGCTCGGGTGCGTTTTTACGACGGGTGTAAGTGTAAAAATGGCCATTTGTACTTACTGCGCATGCGCGGGGCAGATATTACGCTCATATCACACTCTGAAATTCTGAGCGTATGAGCCTAGATTGTAACACCTTCGTAAATACGGTTGAGGGGGCGTGCCTGCCATACAAAACCCGTTAATACGCACCGAGGGCGGGGTATTTAAATCGTACTGTATGGGCGTGCTAAGCATCGTAACTACGCAATGAGCTTACGGACGCCGCGGTTACGAACAGAAAAGTTAGGGTAGGGTTTGCTGGGCGTAAGAATGCAAAACTAAGTACGACCGAGGGGAGTGCATAGTACATACGCTGGCGTAAACACGCTACATGAGCGTTTCATGAGCCCGAAGATTCTGCACTTAAGTGTGAATCAGGGCATATGCCCCTAAATTGAGCTGGGTTTCCCGTGGGTGTATCTTTCAACCTGTTTCCTATTATTTTCAGTTGTTTGTTTTTTTTAGGGGGGATATTGATGAAAATGGGACAAATGAATGTGCATTAATAACCTTCACATGTCTAGACTGTAAACATCCTTTATTGTTATATGAGTCAGTGAATAGTAGTCAACAATGGAGTTAATAATACTCTAAAATCTGTGAGCTGTGAAGTTATTTTTTTGTATTCAGCAATATTAATCTAAATGGCATAGATGACAGATACACAGACCCTGATAGGTCTCCAAGCACTGTAAGTACTTACAGACGTCTACAAGTGAAAGAATCTGTGTGGGACAGAACATATTGCAATGAGTCACACTGAGATGCTGTCAGTGAATGGCAAGTCACAGTAAAATATGGTTTGGGGTTGAAGGTGATTTCTAAGAAGAGAAAGACCTAGGGCAGGTCCAAACGCAGGATTTGTGCCAGCATAGTGTGCATGAGCAGCATACATTTGCTGTGGCTATCATTTTAGACATTTCTAGGCTGCTCTCCTGCCCCTTTCTATCCTCTTTCTATACATTGTTAATGCTGGGTGTACCAGTGTTAAATTATGTGCAGCTTCTCCTTCATTAGCAGAGCAGTATCCAGTAACTGTCCATGTAGTCAGTACAAAGTCTCTCTAAAGCTGGACTGTCCAAGAGGTCAGTACAAAGTCTCTCTAAAGCTGGACTGTCCAAGAGGTCAGTACACAGTCTCTCTAAAGCTGGATATACACATTTACGATTTATCTGACTCCTTATGAAATGGCCCAATAGCCAGGGAAATAATGAAGAGTGCAGATAATTGCGCTCTGTCCGCTGTCATCCTAACAGAATCAGTACAGCATTGGTCAGAATGTTTAAAAGACTGCATTTCTGGACCATATTGTCAGCGGTTTTCCAAGACAGAGACGATTAATGGCAGATAGGTCTGATAATTGGGTAGTGTGTACCTGTCATAACTGGAATGGGGCTTCTCCACCAAGGTGACTTGTCTGAGAATAGGGCCAATCTGCATCAAGCATTCCGACCTCTCGCATCCCACTCAAGGTCACTTGATGAATCTGGGCATTTGGATTCCCCTCTGCTCTGCAGTGTACAGTGTGGTGTAAATCTTATTACACAAACAGCTTATGAATGGTTTTTATATATGAAAATCATGCCAAGGATATACATTAAATATAAATATTTAGCCACCACATATAACATATATTTCTATATTACCCTATGCAATAAGAAAGGGTAAAATATATAATATATTGTGAATTTAGAAAGAGGCTTAGGGCATTATTTAGGTTAGACTCTCTATTACACATTTTACACAATTTACTGTGTAAGATTTAGCTTATAGGATGTGCTCCTTAATAAAAAAAACATCTTTTTAAGTTAATCACGTCTGGGCCGCGTCCTGAATTATCCGCTGCTAGCACAGTCTCCAGTGTGTTAATCCGGTGTCTTCTGGCCAGTCACGTGTTCCTGTCACCTGGTGGTCAGAGCTGTTAAGTACTAGATTCGGAACAGACATATGCTGTAGAGATCTCTGACACATTGCTGTTGGATTCATCTGCTGAGTCTCCATGATGCCTGTGTTCTTGCATTATGTTTGCTGGCTGCTTAGACCTTTGATGTTTGTTTATTTTGCCAGCTTTTGAGAAATAATGAATTGTTTTTATACAGAGGCGGATCTAGAATATTTTTTTATTTTTGGGGGGCTCTTTTTTATAATTGACACCTCCCCCTTATTCTTCTCCACCCACTATCTTCCCCATACTCATTAGAGCTCCCTCTTCCCCATATTTCCCTCACCCAACGGTTTCCAATATACCTCCCTTTACCCACTGTTACCTCTATACCTTATGGTTGCCTACTTTTGAAAATTCATTTCAGGGAGAAAAGTAAAATGCATAGGGGTGGTCCCTGCGTCACCGGGAAGGGGGGTGGTCTTTGTGTCGCCAGGAAGGGGGCAGTCCTTGCGCTACTGGGAAGGGGGCGGTCCCTGCATCGCCAGGGTTTGTGTATGGGTGTCCTGCAAAGTATCCAGCCCCATCATGTGCCTCCAGCCCCCCTCAGTATTCCCCATCATGTGCCTCCACCCCCCTCAGTATTCCCCATCATGTGCCTGCAGCTCCCCTCAGTATTCTCCACCATGTTTCTCCAGCCTCTCTCCTTTT
>WWET01003308.1:150395-163367 GCA_011038615.1 Limnodynastes dumerilii | reverse complement strand
GTGCGCATATATCTGCAGTTACATTTACTACCCACGAGGTGCATTAAGTGAAAGTGTGTATCCACTCACTCAATATTTTGGTTACTGTTGATATGAAAGTGATAGCGTTATAAATTGCAATTAACTTACTACACTATTTGTTCGGCATATCTCTCTTTTGTTTTTCCCTTTCTTTTATGTATCAATCATTGGAGCTATAATCATACTATAAGTATCCTATAAGAACTATAATTTACCACTTTTGGGAGTTTAGTTTTTTCTTGACAAATATATATCTATATAACATGCAAGATTCTAAATTGCACAATATCAGGAATAGACTGCACACCAAACTTTTTAAAATGCCCATACATTTTTTTTAAATAATTGATACATTATTCACTGTATAAGTTAAGTTTATTCAGATTTTTTGGTGTGTCTCTACTCATAAATGTTTTTTTTTTTTTCAAGATAGTATGAACACTAAGTTTGGTGTGGCTGTGTGTTACGACACTCCGGGTTTACCTGGCTGAGATCCGGAGTGGTCGTAGAGAAGAGAGCGAACTGGAGTGACGCCCCGGGTTTACCTCGGGGAGAACCAAGGCGGTCACAAAAGAAGGGGAGGTAGTGACCGAGTCGACTGCCGGGGCACGGAGACTTTACTATCGGGTGGATTTCACCAGAGCCCCTGGTGGTGGGGATGGATTTAGCTGCGCCCCAATAGTCTGGACGTGCCCCACTGAACCTGACTCGAGGAAGAGAAAGGGAAACCCGGAGTGAACACCAAACCGAAGAGAAGGGAGCAGTAAGGAAAGCGGGAATAGAGTCAGACCGGAAGGGACCAGACTGAGACGGACTACGATCAACACGGAACCAGTTACGGCGGACGGAAGATAGTTCACAGGACTGGACAAGACATACTAGGGCTCGCGCACTCACAGACATACAGCGGGACCCCCGGAAGGGTAACATAGACTAACACTCCAAGAAAGGTAAAGGGTATGAGAGGTAGGTGCACACACTAAGGAGGGAGAATGAGGGGAAAATACACAGTAGGTAAATAGAGGCAAGGATTGAACAAGGTAAGTGGGCAAGCAACGGTCAGATCACTAGGCTAGCAAGAAGGAAAAGCACTAGGCACACAATAGAAAGTAGCAGGTCACAGGTCTGACGGGCAGAGACTATAACCGGCGCCAGACTGCACAAAGGAGGGTGTTGATAAAGGAGTGGGTGAGCCCCAATTGGCCAGAGCAAAGGCCAAGCCCCCTGAGTGATGATGCGTCCCCCTGGCGACGGGGGACGCACAAAAACCGGCATACACGTGGGACGCGCGCTCAGGAGAGAAGCGGCGCCCACGTGGTAACTATGGATGCAGTGACTATGGAGGCCGTCGGGCAGGGGAATCCCCGGCGTGAGTACAAGGAGCCGCAGCAGAGGTAGGAACTGCTGCGGCCAGCGTAACACTGTAAGGGTATGTGCAACTTACACGAGTTTGGGTCCTATTTCAAAAGGGCTGTTAGCTCCCAGCCAGTTCTGAAATGGTTGGCATATCAATTACTTATGCCTCAATGTGGCATAGCAATCATCACCCTACCCGCTCCCTAGCCCTAACCATAAGTCTCTCCCCCGCAGCCTAACCCTAAGCCTACCTTCAGGCAGCCTAACCCTAAGTCCCTCCCACAGCCTAACCCTAAGTCTCTTTCGGCTGTCCCTAATTTGCAATGCGAGCCTTCGCAGCGGGGACTTGCAACGAACTTACACAGCCTCATCAGCTGCTAAGTGATGCAGCTGCTCCCCTTGCTGAAGATTTGTTTCAGTGGCCGTGTCATTACTTATGTGACTGTGCCACTTAGCAGCCGATGCAGTCATTCAAGTAGTCTGAACGACAGAAGGTGGGCCTGTGTGTATTGAAATGCCGAGCTGATTTTTAGTTCCTGTCCGGCCCTGATCATAGACGTCAATCAGTGACAATCCTGCTATTGCACGCCACAACTCCTGCAGTATAGTGCCGGCTGACGCTACTATTTCCAAATTAATAAAATTAATTAATATTTACAAAGTAATAAAATAAAAAGCGATAAATTGAATTTTAAAAAATTAAAATCAGCAACAGTGCAGGCCGGTGATGGGCATTCCCCCTCCCCTGGCAGCTCTGCATATATAGACACACATGGCACTCCAGGTAAATACAAATAGTGCATCCCATATACATACACACAGTGCACTTTAAGCACACACAAACACACACACACACACACACACACACACACAGTACTCCAAACACACACACACAAACAAACACATTATACTCCATATACACACACAATGCACTCCAAACACACACAATGCACTACATACACACAAAACACTCCATACACACACACATACACTCACTCACATGCACAGTACATTCCATACATACACATACACACACAGTGCAACCTAGATATACACACACACACACACACACACAAAGCACTGCATAAACACATACACTCACATGCACAGTACACTCTATGCATACACATATACACACAGTGCACACACACACACACACACAGTGCAACCCAGATATAGACACACACACAGCACTGCATAAACACACACTCACATGCACAGTACACTCCATACATACACACAAACACAGAGGCACCCACTGAAACCAGATACACACACACACACACACACACACACAGATCCTGCAGACAGGAAAAGAGGATGCCTCTACCCCACTCAGCAACAGACAGCCTTGCAATTGGCAATTGTAGTCGATGGTGGTCAATGGGTAGCCCGGTGGCTAAGCCTGTGAAGTTGTAGGAGGTACCAAATAGGTTAAGCCAACACGTTTCTGCTCTAACGAGGTTCTATGGTACTCCTGGAGTGCTCCTACTCCTAAAATAGATACCCTGACTCCTCCTTAGCACCTTTGAAGGGGGGAGTGTTTAGGCACAGGGTGTGTCCAGGGTGTGGGGTGTGGGATAAAAGGTGCAGGTGAGGGAAGGATAAAATATGTATCTAATCCCTCACTGGTCCTATGTCTCATCTGTAGCTTAAAAGTTGTCCTGAAATAGAGAAAAAAACATGTGTGTGTGTGTCAGCAATTGCTGATCACATACTTGGAGAGTGTTAAATAAGGGCGAGAAGTTACAGCCTAATGCACATGATGTGGTCAACCTGACCATGTTAGGACCCCTTGTTGGATGAGTATCCAGAGGGTCTTCTATACCTGTGATGTTTTTGATGGATGTAAGGGAACAATTGTGCTCTGTTTTGAAATGAACCGGTATGGAATGGGTTTCCATTCCCTTCCTTATGTTCCGTATGTGCTCGGACCATCTGGTTTTTAGTGCTGTAGAGGTCCTGCCCATATATTGTTTGCTGCATTGGCATTCAAACAGGTAAATTGCATTTGATGTGTTGCATGTTATGAAATGCTGGATTTTGAAGGTTTAATTCGTTGAATTTGATTTGAAGCTGATAGTTTTACTGGGTTGGTGTTTGTGTGTTTTGCACACTTGGCAAAGGCTACATATGTAGAAACCTCTTGATTTGATTCTACTTTGTATGAGAGGTTCTTTTCTGAATTCGCTCCTGGTTAGAGCTTTTGCCAGGTTGTCGGCCCTTTTGTATATAAATTTAAGGGCGGGTGGTAGGATTTTTGTGAGGATAAGGTCCTTCAGTAAGATGTACCAATTTTTTCTTAGGATTTTCACCACTATTTTATATTGTGAGGTATATTGGGTGATAAATAATAATTGGGTTTTGGTTCTTCTTTTTCTTATTGTTCCGTAGTATTTCTTCTCTTCCCATATTTTCCACTTCTTCTATATTCTGTTTTAGATGTTCCTCTTTGTAGCCTTTCTCCAGAAATGCGTGTTTCATTAATTCTGCTTGTTCCTGAAATTCTTGCTTCTCCGTGAAGTTACATCTTAATCTCTGTAGTTGGCTTTTGGGGATCCCCTTAGCCAGTTTTCATGGTGGCAGTTTTCTTTGTTAATAAATGAATGTGATCAGCAATTGATGACACACACACACAGATGTTTTTTTCTCTATTTCAGGACAACTTTTAAACTCCAGATGAGACATAGGACCAGTGAGGGATTAGATACATATTCTATCCTTCCTACACCTGCACCTTTTATCCCACACCCTGGACACACCCTGTTCCTAGACACTCCCCCCTTCAAAGGTGCTAAGGAGGAGTCAGGGTGTCTATTTAAGGAGTAGTAGCACTCCAGGAGTACCATAGAACCTTGAGAAAGGCTCAATAGAGCTGAAACGCGTTGGTTTAACCTATTTGGTACCTCCTATAACTTCACAGGCTTAGCCACCGGGCTACCCATTGACCACCATCGAATACCGACGTCTGGACATCCATCCGCCAGAAATACCAACTGTACAGCTCAGCATATTAGGGACATCTCCAACACCCAAAGTGCTTACAGCTTAATGATCTACGTCTGTTCCCCCCCTGCACAAACATACAGGGGTGTACTATGGATTTTAAAGACCACACCAGCACTGCAGAAGAACAAGGAACAGCGAAAACCGATTTGGCGCCGACTCGCAGTGTACGAGGCTACCAACCACGGACATCCGAGGAGAACCCTGGCACACTAAACGGCATCATCCAAACATGAGTGAATCTACACCACACTGATTGAAGCAATAACGTTACGGTCCGTACAGACAAACTGTTTTTCACGCAAACTGTTTTTTTCGGTATCGCACCATACTGAATACAGATGTGATACCGTACTGCCTTGCCTTGCTGATACTATTTAGTGTGAACAAAGCACCACACAGCCACCACAAGTGCATGGAGGATTCCCTTCAGACCATACAATACTCTTCAACAAACTACCCTGTATCACACCATACCCACTTACGGTGTGATACAATCTTTTCAGCACAAAGAGTGGATTCCCTCGTTAGCAGACACTGGCAACATTATCAACCTAAATGCCAAAATCTCACTGCTAATCAGGACAATTTCCAACAGAGAAGTCTTACACAACCAAACATTTGGTAAAATCCACAAGGATACGGGACACAGCATTTGCATCGCTCTGTTAAAACAGGCCAAGTAAACGACTCTGCATTGACTTGCACCCACTGTCGAGAACCACACACAAGAATACCTCAATAACCTTTAGGAAAGAACCTAGCTCCACAAGGTGTGTATAACATATACACATACTTGGGTGTCTGTTCTCCCACAGAGACAACCATAAAAAAATCATTGAACCTTCTCCTACAAAACCTACGTTAGTTACGCCCAGCGATTGGTCTGTTTTTCGACACAGATACAGCTGACACATGAATTACAGCTGTATCTATGTTTAACATTGGCCATATTACAATTATTGCTATTGGGAATGGGTACTTATAGTTAATGGCCCTATTTTGAATAAGTACCCATTCTTAATCAGTCTGTTAAATTCCGCAGTAACGACATGTAACTACTAACCTCCGGGGACCGCATGGCGCCACCATTTGCCCGGCCTCCCAGCATCTTTATCCACATGCATGCCATCACTACCATGTGACAGCATGCAAATTAGCTGTCCGGAGGATGGACACATGTTTCATTGTAGGCTGCTGGCCAACCAGGGTATAGCAGCCTCTTTATAGGTCCAGGCAAGTCTCCGATTATAGCTCCAGCTTGTCTGTCTGTTCCTTCTCTCTGCTCTCCTTCTCTACGCTTTCTCTCTTACTCTGCTTATTATTCTATTGATTACTGAGTACTCTCCAGTTCCTATTTGCTCCTAGTGTCTTCTCCTCCCTTTATCTGCCCTATTTGTCCCTTTCCATTTTACCCTTTGTGTATGAGTGTGTGAGTGTCTGCAGGTGCATTTGCCCTTGTCAGTCTTGTTTGTTATTGTTAGCCTGCGGTTTCCCACTGCCTCTTATGAGTTGTGTGATCCTTGTCGTTCACACCTCTGGGTAGTGTGTTACCACCTGTCTCCTACCTCCTGTGTATATTTTATCCCTACACTTACCTACTCTCCTTAGACCATAGTCACACTTAAGAATGCCTTAAGTAGGTTCGGATAAGCATGTATCGGCACCTAACTTAAAGCTCCCTCTCATGCCACCCCCTGTCCTAGCGCTTTCCTAACTTCCTGTGCATATTTTCCTTCTTAAGAAGGAAAATATACACTGACTTCTCCCTACCATACCCTCTTTGCCTCATTTAAATCCTTCCCCCACCCACTCTTATTAAAACCTCTCAGACGCTGCCGTGGCATGCCTCTTTCTTCTTCAGAAACCTGTGGACCACACGTAGTTAATCAACGTACTTAAGTTTTTATGTAGATTGCGTAGCTGACCTAGTATACAGAAGCTTCTTATGTGTGAATACAGCTTCTTGTCTGTAGTAGTCTTCAGAAATCCACTGCCAGTATTGGCATACTGCTACCAGGGGCTGCGACCTCCAGGGGTCTACAGCCCAGACTTACCCCACCATTAGGGGCTCTAGTGAAAACCAGGCTGCTGGATAGACTGTGTGTCTTGGTTAGTAGTATTGCCATAACATAGTATACAGTGGACTGGTGAAGTTTAGGGTTAAGCTGCGAGAAGGGGAAGGTTAGGGTTAAGCTGATATAAGGGGCAAATAAGCACATTGGGCTCGTAAACCACACCCTCTATCAATATACTAAAGATGATGAAAATGATCAGAGCTCTTAGTTCCCCTGGTTCTTTTCATTTCTATAAGCCAGTAATATAATAATCAAACTAGCTTTCATATATGATGTCATAGCCTCTGCTTAATATGCCTTTTAAGATTATTTAAAGCATGTCATTTTATTTAAAATTATGTAATTACGTTTTTTATATGTTTCATGTCAAGCCATTTAATTAGAAATCTATCTCACTTATACAAAAATGTAAAAAAAAAAAAATAGATTCACTTGAATAAAATTGTGAAGAATGGAGAATGTTCTTGTCACACACTATATATATTTTTAGATTGGTTTCCATGGTGATTATTATTCACTAAGTTGAACACAATATAAGGAAAGTAACAACACATATTTGTACCACAGAACTGCATGTAAACTTTAAATAAAAAATAAATTATTTATGAGAAAAGACAATCTTTATTATTGATTACTTACCTTTCAGTTAGGAGCTAAGTGATTCAGTTCCTAGACTTTGAGTCAATAACGGTCATTTATTAAGTACAAAATACATGGAAGCACAGTGCATTTTATTATTTAGTTGCTAATAAAAAAAAACTCACCCACAGTAAAATCTGTATTGTATGTTTTAATGGTTTCACATATAGGAAATACAGCAGACTTCCATTTGCACGCGCAGTACCAATATCTCCATGTGGATCTGAGATACGTATGGGAGGTGGGCAGAGGCATGTAAATTGTACAGTTAGGGCTTGGCTAAGCCCTAACGTACAAGTCAGTATTCCACATGGAAGGGTTTCCACACATATGACAGCAGGAGAGAGTGCCCTATTCTCCTACATGCAGGACTGTGGCTCAGCAATTCCGTACAATAGTCTCCGCAGTTGAAAATACCTCTAAGTTTGAATCCAGTCCAAGGATATTTGTATGCAATTCAATTTGATTTTCAGGTACAAAAGATATACAAGTGAATACAAGAGGGGGGGTGGGGTGATGATGGGGAACAGTGCTAAGGTGTGAATACTTATAATATGTTAAACATAGAATATAATCTTAGAAACCATCTATGGATATCTAAACATTGAGCAGCGGCACCCAGGAAAAAAAGAGTCAGTCTCATACAGTCCTTAGTTCAGCAAACTGATGCTCCGTGTGTAGTAAAAGCACTCCAAATGTATTAGGAAAATAGAGAAAAACAAAAACAATAAAATGAAGGTTAATGAATCACATAAACTCTGGTATTCTCGCCCCTGGGGACGTCTCCACTGGGTTGGATGGTGAAACAGAAGCAGACGACTGCAGAGGTACGATGTGCTAGAGATGGAAGCTCTCAAAAAGAAAGGAGAGCATCCGAAACGCATCAAGTGGTTACCACACATCACCCGGTGTTCCGTTTTAGGACTTCCGCCACAGGAAACCAGAGCTTCCATCTCTAGCACGTCGTACCTCTGTGGTCGTCTGCTTCTGTTCCACCATCCAGCATGTCCTCACTGCCCGTTGTGGAGACATCCCCATGGGCGAGAAAGACTCACGGTTATTGGTATCCTCTGGAGACTGGGGTATGGGTAGTTCCTTCCGTTGCACCTAGGTTATGTTCTGTCTGTTTGATTGTTCATTGTTATGTCTTAATACCCAGTAAAATTTATGTTTTAATTATACATTCTCTTGGGTTATTTTAAGACTTTAAGGGACCTTTTAAAGGTATATATATTATGATAATTTGGCGGTAATCAGAGTTTGATTTTAAGACGCTGCATTTATATTCACATAAGGTGTATCTTGTCAATGTTTAGGAGAATACCAGAGTTTATGTGATTGATTAACCTTCATTTTATTGTTTTTGTTTTTCTCTATTTCCCCAATACATTTGGAGTGCTTTTACTACACACGGAGCATCAGTTTGCTGAACTAAGGACTGTATGAGACTGACTCTTTTTTCCTGTGTGCCGCTGCTCAATGTTTAGATATCCATAGATGGTTTCTAAGATTATATTCTATGTTTAACATATTATAAGTATTCACACCTTAGCGCTGTTCCCCATCATCCCCCCCCCCCCTCTCTTGTATTCACTTGTATATCTTTTGTACCTGAAAATCAAATTGAATTGCATACAAATATCCTTGGACTGGATACAAACTTAGAGGTATTTTCTACTGCGGAGACTATCGTACGGAATTGCTGAGCCACAGTCTTGCATGTAGGAGAATAGGGCACTCTCTCCTGCTCTCATATGTGTGCATTCACACCTTAGCACTGTTCCCCATCATCACCCCCCTCTTTTATTCACTTGTTTTATAAGGATTAGGACTCCTTGATGAAGGTGAGCTGCTGCTAGGTTCTAAGCGCTTTTAAAGTGGTACACCCCTTATTCTTTACAAAAGATATACAACTGAACCCCAGACCTTAAAACTCAAAACCAAACAAATTCAGCTCAATCTACATAAGTGAAACCTATCTGTGGCCTGTGGCAAAACCAAGGGTGCACCCTCAGTTAACCTAATTCTGCTTATTCAGCTGAAGACAGTTTTTAAAATAAAACTGAATGATCTTAAAAGGAGAATCAGCTTTACCACATCATATTATCCTGCCAAAATTACTTATTTTCGTTGTGAAAGTTGTAACAGGTCTGCAGTGTAGACATGTTTGTATCCCTGTCAGCCATCAATTTGCCATTGTCGATTCCAAAAGTTGTAACTGTCCCTCAATTTAAATCTGTAGCAGTGTAAGATTGCTCTTCTCCTACGACTATATAAGTTGCATTGTTTCTGCATTATGAGTGCCATGTCTGCATGAACAATATGAGGGTATATAAGATTCGGAGTATTATGGCAAAATTTGCACTTCATAATTATAGCTTGTCTCATACCAGGGAGTATTTGTCCACAAAAGCTATTTTGGAGGCTTTAAGCAGGGACCTTTAGGTGAGTTGAACTAATACTGCGATTCTCATTGCTTAGAGTTAGGTCCACCTAAACTGAAAAGTCTTGAAAGTGGGAGATGTTCATCATATAATTACAAAGGTGTTTAACTATTATAACAGTATTTTATTTTACAAGCAAAACTAAAGTAAACTACTGTGAAAGATTTATCTACGTATAATTTTAGATTTATAATTTTTATCTTTGTTTTATAACATTTGCCGAAGGTTGATTTTCAATTTAAAGACTGGGGGCCGGATTCACACTACCGGACGTATTGCATATACGTCCAGAGTTTCCCGATATTTGATACTGCGCATGCGTAGTATCTTTTTCACGTAATCTACGGAACTTTTTGTTACATAGATTGCGTATACATGGTCTTCTACGTAACAAAAAGATACTTAGATTACGTAAAGAAGATACTACGCATGCGCAGTATCAGATATCGGGAAACTCCGGACGTATATGTAATACGTCTAGTAGTGTGAATCTGGTCCCGGATTCAGACTTCCGAAAAGTGGACAGTTTCCTAATAGTCGCATTTAAAAATGGTTTGTGCAAGTGTGCAAACTTATACAAATAAATCTGACCTAAAGATCTGTGTGAATGATGGGATTAGTTTCCCAAGCAATCACATCGATGTGTAGGAATAGAGGAATAGAGGGAATACTCTATTGCTTTCATAGCTCAGAAAGCAGCACAGTCAAATCTTTAGATCTAATCCTAAATGATTTGGAAGTGGTATTTATCATTAAAGGTAATTATCACTGCTGCAGCTAAAAGACAGGTGATCAGGATGTCTGCATCTCTGGTGGGAAGCACACTATTCTCCTTTTGGCAGTTATAAGATGATCCACTGTGGTCCGGTGGGGAACTTTCTGTTGTGATCTTCCACAGTGAGTCAATCAGAGGTTGCTGAGGCAGACCAAGCAGATTGCGCTACTGTGGCAACCCAATCCAGGTATTTAAGCCCTTGCTAGTGGCCGATTAGGCTTTTATTGTCTTATCGTTGGAGGGCTTTCAGGCCCTTGTTGTTAGCAGATGATTTGAACCTTTTTCTTAGGCCCTGATAGAGGACACTAGGACCATTGTTATTAATAAAAGGCCCACTAATGATAGGTTGGCCCAGGTAGGAAGTTAGAATTTCCAGGTGTGCAGGGATCCCTGGCACTTGGCACATTTTTTTAGATATTCATTACTTGACTTCTCTCCTGGCTCTAACCACTAATACTTCTAGATCTCCATCACTGGCTACTGTTACAGTCTCCAGGAAGGGTTCTCACCTGGGCACAAAGTATAAACCAAGGACAGGTATTCACTAGAGCCCCTGATGTTGGGGATAGGCTTGGCTGCTTGCACTTGATAGGTCACGGCCCCCGGAGATAGCCTCCAAGGAAAACCTGTAGCGCAGGTCCCTTGGAACTGATGCACAGCCTGGAACCCTTGTACACAACACAGGTAGCAGGAACCCTTGCTCACAGAAGACAGGCAGGAGCCTAATCACACAGAGATGCAGCCTGGATCCCTTGCACTTAAGATAGCAAACTGGAACCAACACAATGGAAATAGATGGCAAATAGTAAACAGGAATCGGAACCAGATGTACCATTGATTGATTGCGGACCACTGATGGGGATCAGATAACAGACAAGGGCCTCCAACAGACACCTGACCAACTGGTAGATGAAACACACAGAAGGACAACAGGTATTAGGAGGAGGAAGGAGCGGGACAAGTTGGAGATGGAATGCAGCACACTGCTAACAGGAGAGCAGAGAACCAATGGGCTGTCTACCCTCACAGACACACTGACAGATGGAACATAGTGTAAATAATAAATACCGGAGTAAATCTCACTGGGTAGAGACACAAGGAGAGATATAAAGCACCAAGTGTACACTACAACAGAGGAAACTCGGAACCCGGGCTCCATGCGCTGTGAGATGGTAAACACAGCGGCACACACACATACAAGTACGAACAGTGTGAGATGGTAAACACACTAACCACTCAGCAGAGGGTAATAAGCTGTACTGGCCCGATACCGCAGCTGCCAGCGTGAGTAGAAAGCCATTCATAATTACTGTTATAAACCCCCTTCACATGACTGAATTCTGATCTTCTAAAGTTTTTTTGGAAAAACTATTGTGCTCCTGTAACTTAGAAGCAAAACTGCCCCATTTATTGAAGAAAAAGAAAGTTTACCAAAAATGTGTTCTAAAATAAAAATATTTTTTTCTTCAATGTAGAAGGGGCTTGTTAAAAAAAAAGTTCCCTATAAAAAAACGGATATTAATTAACATAAAAATTAATTGATCGCTATCTTAATATCATACTGGAAATTGCTACAGCAAAATAAATATCTTTAAAATACTACATCATGACCTGCTTTAAACCTAAATTGAATAATACTTATATTGTCCAGGGACGACTGTGTTTGTTGTAAAGCTAAGGACTGACATTTTAAATCTTCACCTTAAATTGATCTGACATGGCATGAAGTAATGGAAGTGGGTTGCTTCATCCAAGCAAGTGCTTTTATCAGAGCTGAATGTTTTTAAATAACATAAGTTGTGTGGTGTTTCAAATAGCGTTTACCAGAAAATTGCATTATTCAATTGATATAAATATAGATTCCAATATTTTCAGAAGAACATAGCCAAGTTTAATGGTCCACTATAACTAAGGATTAAGCAAATTACCTGTGATGGTTTATGACAGCTCTTCAAGAATCATGTAGCGTTATATAGTATTTTGCTGCCAATTTGCCCCACACAGATAATCCATTTTGCCATTCTATAGAGCTGTGTAATATGACTACAGGGGCTGGATCAGAATAATATATGTATATTACGAGTGTTCAAATTCATGTATTACTAATTCAATTACATTATTTATGTAGGTAGGTATGTATGTACATATTGTTTTTTGGAAGGTTCAGAGGCTTCTAGAGACTACTAACTTGGACAAAGTAAAACTAAACTAAAACAACAACAATTACAAGACAACTACGAGTATCCACAATTGTTTCGTTTTTAAAAAATACCTAATTACCAACGTTTGCTGCTCTCTTCTCTTTTCCATTTTATCAGTTTTTTTTACAAAAATGTATTACTACTAGGTATACCTATACTGTGCTACCTCAACCTATAGCTACTACAATATTACTTTTACCTAAGTTTTCACAAGACACAAAACTATTACAAAACTATTTAAAATTACAATACTTACAATATTTACTTCCTAACACTAATAATTACAAAATTAAAGTCAGTCTTTTTCTCTTTACCAGTAGGTAGGTACCTAATTGAAATCACTTACCAGTTTCAGTTTTTCTTTTACCACAGGCTTAAAAAATCACTGAGTCATTTAATTTTTTAATGTAACTCACTCAAAGGTCACTAAACTTTATGTACGACGCACCACA
>WWET01003308.1:114387-124718 GCA_011038615.1 Limnodynastes dumerilii | reverse complement strand
TTGTTGTGTGTGGTGGTGGGGGGGGGGGGGGGGTCGAATCTACAGAGAGATTCTTAACTACAAGGGGGTATTCTTTTATTAGTAGGTGAACTTAGATGCACTTAGATGTAACTGAATATATCACATAGACGTCACTAGAGGAATATCCATTAGGTCTATATAATATATGATACGGCTACATAAAAAAAGCCCTTACGTAAAGTGTGAACCACAAGCTCCAGCATGTCCTGTCATCCTGTGCCCATCGCCACATGTGACCCCTTCTCCCCCCTTAGATATATAATAAAAATTAGACTGGTCCTTTATATTAAAATAATTATTTAAATTAAATACATTGGGGCAGATCCTGAACTACGCATTTTCGCGAATTTACGTGTGGCGGACACGTAAATTCGCAGATTTGTACGCACTGCGCATGCGCACCGCAGAAAATACGCACATTCACGTAGCATATTTTCTAACGTAAGGGTAATTCACGTATTGCTAACGTAAATACTTACGTGTGGGCGTGCCAAATTTACGTTAGTGACCAATACGTGCGTTTTACGTGAAATAGGCGGGGGGCGGTATTTAAAGTGTACAGTATGGGCGTGCTAAGCTGCGTACGTTCGCGTCTGTACGCCCGTTAGCGGACGTATGCTGTTACGTTAGGGAAAGTTAAGGTAGGGTTTGGGTAGCGTATTTTCACAAACTACGTCCGTGCAAGGGTTGTGCCGAGGGTAGCGTAGCGAATTTACGCACACGAAAGTACGCTACGCTAATACACGTACGGCAAACGTAGTTCAGGATCTACCCCATTAAAATTATTATTTAATTAAAATACTTACCTGCTTTGATGGAATCCCATCTTGTAAGCTTTAAATCCGGGGTGGGGATAAGATTTTGGCAAAAAAAAACAACATTTCAGAACGATGATTCATACATACATTTTAATATTTCTTTTGCAACTCTGTTAATTATAGTCTTCTGCTTGAGAATTGTGATCATCTTTCTAAAGAATTAGCTTTGTTATAGATTTTATACTTTGCTTTGAAAGAATAGTGTAATATCAATGCATGAGTTAGGAAATGTTTGTTTGGAAATAATGATGTGAGGAAAAAAGTTAAATAAAATATGGCAGACAATCAACACGTCAAAGCCCTTAGGGTTTATCTGAAGCTACATCATCTTTACGACAGCTGGCGTGTTCTATACCTTCTAGCTCGCGACTATACTTTTTTCCCCAGTTCATAAAACCTATTCCAGAATTGATGTGGTCCTGCTCAGCCACAATCTAGCCCTGAAACTTCAACAGAACCATATAGCCTCTTGAACCTGGTCAGACCTCAGTTATAGCAGGCCTGCCAGGATTGGCCCTTTGCACACCCAGAACTACTTGGCAGATTAATGAGTCTCTTCTTCATAACCCTGAATTTTCCATGACCATATTGGAAAAATTAATAAATTATTACACCCTCAACGATACTCCAGATGTCACACCAATGACTCTGTGGGAAGCCCATAAGGCAGTGATCCAGGGACATCTTATTACCCAAGCCTCTAAAGCTAAGAGAGAGAGAGAGGTTAGACAAAATCACTGCCCTCAGAGATATTTTACAACAGCTTGAACATCAGCATAAGCTTCACCCCTCCCCGGGGGGGGTTAACTTTGCTGCCTGCTTATCAAGTGGACAATAAGCTTAAATGGCCAACATGATGCCAGCGCATGCGCAGATTGCCTTTTCAGCCGATCTTACGCTTACGCCCAGCGTATTAACCCCGGGCATGGTAGGTCTGGATCAGGCCCTAAGAGAGGAAAGTTACTCCTGGGCTATGTTGATTGCAGGGGAGTCATATTTCATCTTTTGCAAATATTATTAGAGTTGAGAGTTCCCAGCCCAAGTCTAAAATACAGTGTAATAGTAAAGATGGTCAGTATCTGTGTGCAGTATGCATTTCAAAGACATATCCCTGCATACAAAGAATACAATTAACTTGACGGGGCTTGTGGGACCTGTCCCAGGTTCCGAGGGAAGCAACAGATGAGCCGGTTTGAAGAGAAAGCTAGCTGGTTTGATGTATGGATGTTTTATGAACAGACATAGGAAACGGAGGGTAAGGTAATGGCAGTCTCAGGGGAACCAGACTGTGATGGGCTGAAGGGAGCAGTCCAATGAACAGGCCCAGGAGTGGGAGTGCAGGTGACTGGATCGGACTGGAGTACAGGTGACTTGACCGGACTGGAGTACAGGTGACTTGACCGGACTAGAGTGCAGGAGACTTTGACCTGACTGGAGTGCAGGCGACCTGACCAGACTGGAGTGATTCAACTTGACTGGACTGGAGTGCAGGCGACCTGACCGGACTGGAATGCAGGCGACTTGACCGGACTAGAGTGCAGGTGACGTGACTGGACTGGAGTGCAGGCGACTTGACCGGAATACCAGGATCAGGATTGCAGAATACCAGGATCAGGATTGCAGAATACCAGGATCAGGATAGCAGAATACCAGGATCAGGATTGCAGAATACCAGGATCAGGATTGCAGAATACCAGGATCAGGATAAGGATTAGAATAAGGAGAACCAGGGACCTTGAATGGACAAGTTGTTCTGGAAATGCATAGACGCATAATGCGCATAGGGTTTAAATAGTGTACCCTGTGCACTGATTGGCTGGAGGAAATAGGTAGATGAATCTCATTGGTGCTTCAGCAGCATGTGACCTCAAGCAAGATGGTGGCGCCCATGGACCGGAGCTCATCGGTACATGGCACCAGAATACACCAGGAGACGACAGGAGGAGATGCAGGGAACATGCTGGGTAAGATACAGGAGGCTATCACTACACTGGTGACAGTCTCTGATATCCAGGACCGCGGAACCGCTCGGAGAGGACCGCTGCCAGCTGACTCCTGACAGAGTAAGTACGGTGCTTGCTGCGATTTGTGATAGTACCCCCTCCTTTACAGGTGGCCTCCGAACACCCAATCCAAGACTTAGCAGGATACTTGGCCAGGAATTTTCTAATTAGTTTAGGTGTGTTGATATTAGAAGCGCAGTATCCAGGCGCGTTCCTCAGGACCAAACCCTTTCCAGTCCACCAAATATTCAAGGCGGTCATGGCGGATTCTTGAATCCACAATCTCCTTGACTTCAAATTCCTCTTCCCAAGTGCCAGACATTTTGGGTGGTCTCTTCACTGGAGATGAGAACCTATTGATTACTAAAGGCTTGAGCAAAGAGATGTGAAAAGAATTGGGAATTCTGAGATAGGAAGGAAGATCCAATTTATAGGCCACCGGATTAATGACCTTACTAATTTTAAAGGGTCCGAGAAATCTTGGAGCAAAGTTCATGATGGGAACCTTGAGGCGGAGGTTCTTGGAAGCCAACTACACTTTGTCCCCTGAGTGTAGAGAGAAGATGGCTTTTCGTTTGCGATCTGCGTGGATTTTGTACCTCTTGGAGGTTTTCAACAGCACAGCTCTCACCTTTTTCCAATTTAACAAGAACTTTTCCAGAGATGCCACTGAAGCAGGTACAGAAGCTGCCAGAAGAAGGAAAAAGGGTGGTACTCGCGGTTGATATCCATAGACTACTTTGAACGCTGTCCAAAGATTCATGGTAATGGTGATTGTGTGAGAATTCTGCCCAGGGTAAGAGATCTACCCAATCATCCTGAGACGAGCAGACATATAGCCAGATGAACGTTTCTAGGTCTTGATTGACGCGCTTCGACTGGCCATTGGCCTGTGGATGATAGGCGGTCGAGAATTTAAGGTTCATTGAAGACCCTTGCATAAGGCCCGCCAAAACCAAGCGGTACTGGAACTGGACTCCTCTGTCGGATACAATCAATTCAGGACATCCATGGAGTCGAAAAACCTAAAAAATAAAAAGATGGGCCAGAGTTGGTGCTGAAGGTAATACCTTGAGAGGTATGAAATGGGCCATTTTGAAGAACCGATCCACTATGACCCAAATGGTGTTGTATTGCTTGCAAGGAGGTAAATCGGTGACAAAGTCCATTGACACATGAGTCCAGGGAGACTTTGGAATCGGTAAGGGGTGTAGTGCTTATGTTGTGCACAGTGGAAGCAGGCATTCACAAATGCTTTGACATCCTCCTGTAGGGATGGCCACCAATAACTTCGCAAATTGAAGGCCAAGGTCTTGGTAATGCCCCCATGTCCGGCGAATTTAGATGCGTGGGCCAACAGCAGGAGTCTTTTCCTAAGAGCAGGTGGTATGAATGTCTTTCCGACCGGAATGGCTTGAGCGTTAGCCAGCATGACCAGATCCAGAATGAAGCGGTCCTCTCTTCCTTCAGAATTCTCCGGGGAGAACAGCCTGGTTAAAGCATCTGCTTTGTGGTTCCTTGAACCCAGACGAAAGCGTAGCTGTAAATTGAAGCGAGAAAAGAAGAGAGATCACCGAGCTTGGTGAGGGTTGACACATTGAGCAGTCTTGAAATATAGCAAATTCTTATGGTCGGTAAAGACAGTGATGGGGTAAGCTGCTCCCTCAAGAAGATATCTCCAATTTCATGGCAAGAAGCTTTTTTTCACCAATGGCGTAATTTCCTTCCGCCGGAAGAAATTTCTTAGAAAAATACCCACGGGGGTGAATTTGGCCATCTTGGAACTTTTGGGACAAGATTGCCCCAGTACCTTCAGATGAAGCATCCACTTCTCAGAGGAAAGGCAAGGAGGTGTCAGGCTGCCTAAGTATCGGGGCTGTAACAAAGGCTTCCTTAAGCTGGTGGAATGCTTGTTGACTCTCCATGGACCATTACGCAGGGTTGGACCCTTTGCGGGTTAAGGATGTGATCGGAGCGATAACAGTGGAGTAGTCCCGAATGAAGTGTCGGTCCCCCTAATAACAGCTATTAGGGGGGGAGGAAAATGAGGTAATATGGGGAGATCGCTGGGATAACTGCACTGAGCTGGCATTAGTGTTCAGCCGGGAGTGGAGTGTAAAACTCTGCTCCAACATTTCATAAACACTACGATCGACATGGAAACTGCTATTTTCCATGGCGATACATGGTTTGTAAATATTAAAACCTTCATTTTCATGTGATAATGCCCATTTTCATATGAAAATGGGCATTATCACATAAAAATGAAGTTTGTAAATATACCTCTATGTTCAGTTCCCGAGTACATAGTGCTAGAATAATGCAAAACTGCATGTATGTATGAATATGTCCAATAATGTTAAATAAAACTTCAATAAGCAGCAATATATCTTAGGTATAATCCAATTTGAAATGTCAGTTACAAAGTAAATATAAATGTTTAGGTATAAATTGTAGTTAGCTTAAAACTATAATTATTGCAAAAATATCACCAGCACAAATGCAGGTAATTGCAGTTATGCCTGTTCATAACAGTATTTTAGACATTTTTCTTTTTTGTCATATAAATTGTGGACAAATATCATAATTGTCTTTGTAACCATCCATTTTCAAGTTCACTGTGTAAAATTAAAAACAACACTTAAGGTACATAAAATAGATATGAACAAGTACAATAAATATTGGTTTAATCATATGTGAAAATTTGTGAAATATATAAGAACAGTGTGCCAAAAATAGGAAGAAAAGCTATTTGTTCCATTTCTTATATAATTAACATCCTATACACATTCATTCCATTGTAATTATGGCTTCTATTCATACCTAAAACCTGCTTAAAAACTAGTTTACTTGCTTGTCATTCACACACAGTTTTGAAAACAGTGTATATAATGAGATTAATATATTTTTCACAAACTGTGTTGTGTGACTACTGAGACTATCCTCGAGTTCCTTCTACAACACACTGCTTAGTGCTATTCCTCCTTGAGGTTATATGATGGAGGGAATATTTTGTGGAGCTTTGAAGTTTCGCTCTCTCTTCTAGACAATTCCCAAAGTGAACAGTAGAAAACCACACTGGGGAAAGAGGACAGAGTGGAGCATGATGGCTTCAGGATGGATTGAGAGTTCTTTTTACCATATGGGATCAAAATTATATTTTCAGTTGTTTGCACAACAGCCCTTTTTAGCCCATAAATAGGAAAAACAACATTCAGAAATGGATAGTTTATTACGTTTAAAAAATTTTTTTAATAAATATGTAAAATAAATAACAATTTAATATGTCCTCTCTGCAATAAGATCGATATTAGAGGATATTCCATTGTTTTAGATTTTTCAGGCATCATCTGTGCTGTGATGATTGTCAGATGGCATTGAATCTGTTTACATCGAACTGGATCCAGACTTGCGAAATGTGGGTGTTTTCCGCTGTTTGATTTCATGAACGTGCATTCACATGAATAAGGCTTCCATCACAGATCTGAATCCTCAGAATCCAGACTTCCATGCTTTATGGATTTAATTAGTACAGTAAGAGCCCTTACATACAAACCAGATTTCCACATAAAATAAGGAAAATGGGCCAAATCCAGACTTAAGGTCGTTTTCAGTACGCAAGTGTACCCGAGGTACACACTAAGTATAATGCACTCCCCCTGCACGCACGGAACTAGGCTGCTGTACATGTTCAGAACTCTACCTTAACTTTTCCTTGCGTATCTCTGGTCGTAAATAATGCCTTGTCGCACGTAAGCATCTAACCCTGCCCATACTGTACAATTTAAATGCCTCCCTCCGCCCACAATGTGTATTTTCGGCTTGCGTAGGGATGTCACGCCCTTTCGTATGGAGTTATGTATTAGTTACGTACGATCACAGTTCTGATGCGTAACATCTGCCGCACACATGCACAGTGCGTTCCCACAGCCAGATTTACACATGTATCATGCATAAATTAGCTGTAGTTATTAAGTCTGGATCTGGGCAAATGTGGAAATCTTAAGATAGGTTCTACTAAAGCTACTGCATACATGTGAGGGGATTGGCATCCCCTTGCCTGCACGGGTGTTAGTATACAGCAGAGATTTGGCTTCACATCTCCATTGCCGTTGCACTTGGAGCTCCAAGCACAGCAGCAGCAGAGATCTGGTTAATCACTTTTAAATATTAGTGAGGTTTAGTATCTGTTCCTTCTTCCCTTATGGTAATATATTATATTATTGGTTCGTTAAAACATCAAACAAGGCCCTGAAGACCACTTCCTAAAAAGATACAATGCTCTTTCATTGGAATATCTGCAAATTTATTTCCATTTATAAGGAGAAAATCCCATGTTTTCAATTGACTCAGACATCATCTGTCATCCCATAAATCTGCATCCAACACATACTATAAACACCTTTCACTACATAATTATCCTTTCTTCTGAGGATTGATATATTAACAATTTTTATTCATTGCATCTGCCAGACTGGCTATCTGTTAAATCTGTTAAATAAATGGAAAATATTGTAACAACAGACTGGGCCAACTTACCTGCAGATAAATATATTTGCCTGAGGATTAATATTTCTAATCCATTTTCCTTTGTACAGTAGCAGTGTTCATTTTTTGTGTTCTTTATCTAGGAATAGTTCATCCCTTCAGTTCTGTTTTGATGATGCCAGAGGCAGACAAGCTCTAGTAGGGAGTATGAATTGAACAATAATTTTGAATTCATTTTCTACAGTGCACAGTCTGCCAGTTGTCACAGCACTTGTACTTCTACTACTGATCTGTCTTCAACCTTGTAGAAACACACCTGCAGCATTTTTAATTTGCAAAAGTCGGCTTCTGTCTTGCTGTTTATTTTACCTTTTTATTTTGCGTTAATCAGCCTTAGGACTTGTATTTAATATTCAGTTATAATTCCTATGTCAACTATATTCTGCTTTTGTGCTAATGTCCAAATCTTATAAAACTTGTCAAATATTCTGTCAAAAGTATTCACTTATATAATGTCACTGGACTGGATCCAGACTTCTGAAAAGTGGGCATTTCAGGATTGCTAGGATTTGAAAACACAAAGAATATAGTATTGCACAGGTCTGAGGTTTTAATCACTATACCCAGGGTCAAAAGAGCATATCCACCAAAAACACAGGGTTTGTCAAACCACATATATTATGACCCTTTATAGTGCACACCAATATAATTCCAAAGATCTCCAAAGATCTTATTTTGTTAAAAACCATTAAAAATCTGTTGGCAAGTACCTTGTTAATTACTCTTATTATAGACATATATGTTTGGTATGAAAATGGGGATTATTTTGCTACAAGCAAAAGTGGTGTTTAACCCTTTGTTGTCCAATTGTATATTTTGCACTATTATATGTTACTGTTATTTCTGTTACATCTTATGAATATCTTATGTAATATCCTGTCTCACCCCTAGGGGCAATCTTGGACTAATTTGTGCTTCATGGACATTATCTTAACCTGCCCTTAGAGGCTGCTGTTGGGCGCTTAATTAATTATCTTCCACCTGCTCTACCTGCACATATAGGACTCCCTGTCACTGAGTGTTTGCTGGTCTTTAGTAATTGTTATCCTGAGTTCTTGGTGTATGCTCTCTGATCTGTCTTTATCATCTTGTGCCTTGTAAACCAGCTGTCTTTGGTCTGTATATATTTATGTTCCCTGAATCTTTGGTTTAGTTGTTACATGTATTTTGCATATCGCCTGCCCTGTTCTCTAGACTTCTGTTTGTATTTACGTACTCTTGTATTTGTATATGTAGTTTAGCTCTGTATCCCTGTAACTAGTATTTCCAGTTGCTCCTGCTTTATGTTTGGTGCTCCCTCTGATCCCTGTTCATATATGCACTCTGTAGTGTTTATAGCCTGTGGTTTATCTAGTCTTGTTACCTATGTCGTTTTTATATTCTCATTGTTGCTCCTAGTTTACTATTTATCTGTTTTCTGCGTTACCTTCTGTGCACTAATAAACACTGCTGATACCTTCACTCCTGTCTGGTTATTAGTGTTTAGCTACACCTGAGGCTGCCTTCCAGGGGCCGTGACCTGTTGGGTGTGCTGTCACACAAATCAATCCCCACCATTATGGGCCCTAGTGAAGACCAGGCTGGATAGGATTGGAAAACACCTGCTTTTCAAGATTGTGGATTTGCACAATTTCTGGACTGGATTTGGACCTCAGCTGTGCTGCGGTCAAAGCTCAGACCACAACAACTGCAGCATAGACTGGAGATCCAGGGCTGGATCTATGCTCCATCCAAAATTCCATACATGCAAGGGAAGGAAGGCCACTCCTCTTATTCATACTGATGTACGACAACTCACCCCTACCGTAACATTTCCACACCTCCCTCATTTTAGTTGTGGATATGTAAGGACTGAAGCCAGTCCTTATTGTTCAATTTACAACCCTCCATCCTCCCTCAGAGTGGAAGCGCTTCTATTTACAGGTCTGTCCTGCCTTGCCATCATAGTACTTACCAGGACAGATCTGAATGCTAGCAATCACAAATTTTGCTTCATTTGAAACCTGACTCTCTGTACAGATCTGATTCACAAGATCTGGATTTGTAAGATCCAGACATCCATATCTTATGTAGTTATAATGGGTTTCCTGTGGTGGAGTGGGGGTGGGAGAGTGGAGGGATGCAATCTATACAGTATAGCCATGCCCTAGGAGCGCCTCCCTAATGGGGGTGGGAGAGTGGAGGGATGCAATCTATACAGTATAGCCATGCCCTAGGAGCGCCTCCCTACCCAGACTTCTGATCTGTCTCCAATTTGAACACATCCTTCCAGGGGCATTTTTAGAAATGAAGGGGCCCGTGTGCAGACCCCCCCAGGCGGTCACCCCTCTTCTCCCTCCCAACCCCATCTATATCTATACACACAGTGACGGCCGCGCGGGCATCAAGTGGGGATGTCAGGCGTGTGTGGACTGCGCAGCCTCACGCTCTGCAAACAGAAGAGGAGCGTGAGGCTGCACAGTGCACGCACGCCTGACATCCCCACGCGCCTTGTCTACAGGGGCCCCTGTGCACTGAACACTCTGCACCCATGGTAGATACGCCACTGCATCCTTCCTTCACCTGGCATGGAGGCTGCAGCACGGACATCCAGATGTCAGGGAATAATACAGTGACGTATAAAACTCAAATATATGAAAGCTTCAGAGAATAGTACCGTATGTTACCTGAGACATATAAAGTATGAAAATATATATATATAAAATGTATGTTAAATATATGTGCTATGCAACATAATAAGAGCAAAATAAGTAGAAAATATCTACTAACTCACATGCCTTGGTCTTAGTTTGGTATAGAAGTAGCATCCTAACCTTTGGTACTCTATGTTCAGTAATTATGGTTACCTGCGGTTTAACATGCAGAAGCTAAAAATGTGCTTATTATACCAGGTATGATTAATCACCAGAACCTGATAAGCCTGATTTTATATATATATATA
>WWET01003308.1:60309-95911 GCA_011038615.1 Limnodynastes dumerilii | reverse complement strand
AATATTTTCGCGTCAATATCGCCGCGATGCCCCGCGATGCGATTTGGCACGAACAAATCGCGTTTAGTGAATGAGGCCCTTAGAATCACATGTTCAATGAGCTTATAGTACACACATGCGGTTTAGTGAAAAAAAAATACAAATTTAATAGATACAGCACAAATAATGCTACATAAAAATGAAGAGTGGCAAAAATATTGCAATATTACATGAACTGCTAGAAATACAAGAATAACTACAAGAAAAAGCTTGTTAAGATAACATGTACAAAAAAAAAAAAATTATTTATGTAACAATCAGAGCATATATTTTATATATAATAATAATAATAAAAGATTGGGGAGGATAGTTTTTATGCAATGTACTGTAGTACATGCAGTACACTAACAAATGACTGCAAAGCCTAGGATGCTAATAAACGCTTGCTAAAGGACTACTAATATCAACATGGCATTATAAGATAATAATGAGTAATATAGCAAGTTGTGTACTTTACCATTTTCCTATTAGACCACAGTGTAATAATATATGTTGTAAATTTGAGCAAAGTTAGACAGTTCCAGGCTATTGTCTTGGGAGGGTAAGGGGGTTGGGCAATGTATGTATATTCAAATCTGCATTGTACCTCCTAGTGTCCCAAGAAAGCACTAATGGGGGTTTGGATCAAATACTGTGTGAGGAATCGATGCGCTTAAGCAGTGATGATGAGTGGCAGTGCATTACTAGTGCATTACTATTATCATGACAAATAGTAATACACTATCACTCATCATCATTGCAGTAGCGGGTTCATTCCTTGCACTCAGTATTTAATGATATATGTACTCTGGATGTCTGTTTTAAAAATTTGACAGTGTCTCCTTTTAAAGTGTGCAGCAGCCAGGGAGGAAGGTCCCATGTTTACAGTAATTTGTAATAAGCATTGACAGACTACTTTATTTGAATAATTGAAATAGGCTTTGAACTTTTTGCAAACGCAAATGTAGGCCAGTTTGTGTAATGTAGCTTTAAGTACACATTTATGGTCAGATTTACTAAGCTGCATGTTTGGAAAAGTGGAGATGTTGCCTATAGCAACCAATCAGATTCTAGTTCTCACTTTCTTTTTACATACTAGAGAATGGCAGCTAAACTTTGATTGGTTGCTTTGGGCAACATCTCCACTTTTCCAAACCCACTGCTTAGTAAATCTGGCCCAAAGTCTGAACATGAACGGATTCACTGCTTTGTCCGCTTGGACATTTGGTGGGAGGTGGACATTCAATGTACAGTAAAAGAGCCCAATGAGACTAGAATACAGATGTAAGAATGCACAGTTTCTGTCAAAATATTTTATTTATTTATTTATTAACAAGTTTTTATATAGCACCATCAGATTACGTAGAGCTTTACAATTTTAAATGTGTTTGTTTTTATGTTCCAGTCTCCATCAGGCTGCATGAGTATAATGGAAAAAATGACTTGCGGGGAAGCCCTGTTGAATTACTTTCATCCTCTTTTCTTTCTCTACACATTAACAGTTTTGTTTATGATAATTTATGAAAAGTTCAATCAGTGTGTGGGATCTTATAGACCTTTCATTGGTGGATTGTGTTTGTCATTGACCAATCAGCTTGCTTTTCATGGCAGAGGCTTATGAAACCCTGGTAACTATTTGGCTGCATTCTGCACTGATATGGCTGGTGTACAAGTGTTATCTTAATAAGCAATATCCCGTATCAAATGTGCATCCCCTTAATAAAACATCATATTCTCATTCTCAGAATCCAGTACCTATTCAGAGATTATTATTATCGTTCATTTATAAGGCCACAAGTTGTCTGCAGCGCCATATAAAATACAGTACAGACATACAGGGTAGGAATGGACAGCATAGTACATAATATAATTGAATATAAATATGAAAGTATGACAAAAATATAATAACGTGAAAAAAGAACAGAGAGCAAGGCAAAATGTGAAGTGTCAAGTTTGACAGATCAGGGTGGAGGGGATAGAGCACAGTGAGAGGTTGAGAGAGAGCCACCAAGTGGAGATGGGGTAAAAGGGTAGCAGAGGGGGACAAGAGGGTACAAAGTGAGGGAGGAGTGATAGAAGAGGGAACAACACTAGGATTTAGGGCCCTGCTCACATGAGCTAACACGCTAAGTGGGAGGGATGAACTTACAGAAGACATAAAGAGGGGGAAGGAAGTGCACTGCTGGTGTGAGCGGAGGAGAGGGGCAAGGAAGGAGAAGAAGGGATAGATGTAGGATGCAGTGAGGATGTTAAGTGGAGGAGGGGTAAGCTCAGGGCCGCCAAGAGAAATTCTGGGCACCAGTACAGCAACTTCTTGGGCCCCTCCTCCCCCAACTGTTGATTGCAGCAGAGATGATTGTACTGCGGCGAAGTTGCGGCAAGCCATCACAGGGGGTGTGGTCATATATTTATATATGTATATGTGTGTGTGTAATCCAGTGCACGCTATGCCGATACAGCAATAATACATCATTGTAAGAAAGCGGCACTCAGAGATTTGTATAAACAACAGGGGCCTCATTTACTAAGGTTGATTTTTTTACAGCGATTCTACATCAATCAGCATCGCTGGATTTTAGCAGCGTTTTTTTTCCAAAAATCGCGGCATTTACTATGCCCGAATTTTTGCCATCAATGTAGAATTGCCATCAATGTTTGATTTTAAAATAGAAAAATCTCCATGCTTTTCTATTGAATAGCACAGCGATTCTCCATTTCAAAATCGGCATGCATTTTCCTATCACTTATGCTGCCGAAGCATATACTACTATAAGGGAAAGCATGGCCATATGTTTGTGGCCACGCTAATCCTTCTAGTAGTGTAAGCAGCAGCCTGATAAGTGATAGAAGTCTCTAAGCAAATGTGTTATGTGTCCAGTAGAAATGTAAGAAAGTAGCCAAATAAAAAGTTCAATAATACCTGACCTAACACTACATGTTAACCCCTGAATAACATGTGTCAAAAATGTCCCTTAATGTGTAGCTTGAATAAAATGTTTTCCCCCGTTACAGTATGTACCCTAAAGTATACTGTGCAGTAGAAATGTGTTATAAAATAATAAATAAAAGTAGCAACTCACCGTTTAGCAGTCATCTGTCTTGGGATGACTTGCTTGTATATTCACCTTCTTCTGAAGATCTTCTTTCAGTGTTGCGTGAAGATACTTGTCATCTTGCTGGAGGATGTTCTTTCGGTGCTGGCAGCAGGTCTTCGGCCTCGTCTGGTCCTTTTCACGACACACCCCTTCTTCCTCCTCGGTGTCCCCGCTACTAATGAGCGGTCTGTCGCTAGAGGGCCCCCTTTTATATGAAAAATGAAGCCATAAACACTAGAGTGCTCACTAGAGCCCCCTATGTATCTATATACGTATATATAATTATATATTATATCTATATAGATATAGTGGTGTGTGTGTGTGTGTGTGTGTGTATGTGTATATAGATAGATAGATAGATAGATAGATAGATAGATAGATAGATAGATAGAGCTTACCTTCAACAGAAGCTGGTCCATTCCAAGAAGATGCTGGGCAGCCAGAAAGTGAAAGTGATCTGCTCTCTGCCTGTGCTGAGATCTGATTGGCTGCCTGTGCTGAGCTCTGATTGACTGCCTGTCTGTAACACAGCCTGTCAGGAAACCGTTCCCAGCGCTGCTGTAGGACATCCCCCACTGACACCAATGATGACTGTGTCTGGGGCTGTTGTGTCAGCAAAGGCTGTTGTGTCAGCAAAGGCTGACAACGGACCACTGCACCCCCCCACAGTCCCCCAAAAGAACCTTTGGACTCTTTCAACATAAATAAATAATATAAATAAAGGGAAGGAAATTTATTTAAATGACCATTAGTGCTGCACATACCCAGGCCCCTCATCAGGTCCGGACCCAGGTAATTAGTACCCCCCTCTCGCTTGAAGACCTGCAATGTGGGGGGAGAGTCTGACTGAAGAAGAGAGGCCATTCCAGTGCAGAGGTGCAGCACCACGGGAGAAGTCCTGGACATGGGCCTGAGATGTGGTGACTTACATACAAACTGTATGTAAGTGAACTTTTTTCGTTAAATTTAGATCCAGCCCTAGGCTTTTATTTAAAATGTAACCTTATTTGGTACCTTTCCTTTTTAATGTGCATATGATCCATCTCTGGAAATTCGTGTAGATGAGTAAATGAAATTTCCTATAATAAACATTTATTGATGTCTTTTAAGTCACTGTATTTTTAAATACATGCCTACAAAACCGATTAAGCTTTTTAAAAACATACATTGTTTATGCCAAAATTATCCTTACTGAAAGTCATTGCTTTCTAGAGATAATTTAACTGACAAAGTAAAATGCTTCATTGTATCTGTCCAAGAGCTGTGGTTTACATATAAACAAGATAAAAAATAAACCACATTGTGAAGATTAAAACAATTCAACCAGGTATACAAGTTAAAGAACATAAGACACATTTATTCATTATGAATGTTTGAAATATAAAGTAACTTATTATAATGGATTTTCTTAAGAAGTCTTAAGCTACATGGTTTTCCCATGATAAACAGCTAAACAGTGCTTTCAGCTATATGAGATCAGTGTGTACGCTTCAACGATCATTCAGAATAGTTTCAAAGGACCTCAAGATCATTTGTTTACATTTTTTTTAAAAACCTGCCTAATTTTACCGTTCAACAATGGAACAATGGTAAATTGATGGTAAATAAAGATGAAAATCACAAATCTGTCAGTAAATCATGTAATGTGTACTGTATATGCATGAATGCTGATAGTTGTTAGTGAAATTGTTAAATATATTGCATCCTGTGAAATTAAATGCTGTATGTACCCAGGTTTAGACCTAGGGGCTGATTCAGAGTTACGAGCATGTGCGATGCGGAGTCGCACATGCTCATTTGACTACGGGCTATTCAAGGATGCACATCCGTGCATCCTATAGCCCACTCTGAATAGCACGTAGGGTGCTGTTCAGAGTAGTATGCGGATGTGCAAGGCATCCGACTTGGTAAAAAGTAGTCGGAGCCTTAGTGTCTCCGACTTTTTGTTTAAAAAAAAACAAAAAACATTCCCTCCCCGGCCGCCCTGCCGCAGCCCATGTGTAAACAAATAAAATAAATGAACCTCCCGTCCGACAGGGCATACTGCAGGTAGTAGAACTACAGGCACAAGCATGCCCATGAATGACAGGGCATGCTAGCGCTTGTAGAACTACTATCGGCAGCATGCCCTGTTTAAAAAACAGACCATGGCCATTTTAGTGAAAAAATAAACATACACTGCCCGCTCCATTTAAAAAAAAAAAAAAACCCCTCTCCACGTCCCCACACACAAAAAAATAAAACATTACAAAAGTTGCACTTAACCTACAGAAACTAATTTCACATATGCCAACCAATAAAAAAAACACTTCACATATGCCCCCATAAAAAAAACACCACTTCACATATAGGCCCCATAAAAAAACCACTTCACATAAAAAACACAAGCCACCGGGGCACCATAATAAATACCAAACATATGCCACCAGTGCCCCATAATAAATAAAAATACAAAACACCAATGCCCCCTAATAAATACAAAAAGAATCCACCAATGCCCCCTAATAAATAACAAAACAAGACACCAATGCCCCATAATAAAGAAAAACCTGCCCCAATTTACATGATATATACAGTAAAATCGCGTCATATAAATCCCCTTTACCAAAATTTAAAAAATAAAAAAAGTCCCCAAAAAGTGTCTATTAAATAAATAAAAAGAACCTTACCTGTTCTGATGGGGGTACAGGTCCAGTCTTCTAAGCTTTTAATCCGATGGGGTGTTCTTGGCAAAACAAAAAACCCTATTGGAGCGCCGCTTACTATGTCCTGCAAGCAGGACATCCCCGGCGCTAATGAGAGGTTGGCTGGCAATGGGTCATATATATACCTTCTGCCAGCGTGGGAAATGGCCAAAGTCTCACGATGCAAATTGTGATTTCCCATGCTGCATGATTTCATGGGAAATCACTATTTCCATCGTGAGATGTTTCATAGGGGTGGGGCCTAGAAGACACGCTTTAACAGCGGGCCGGTGCGCAGGGAAGAAATTCTAGCTATTTATTCTAAAAGAAAGACATTCTGTCTCCGTTCTGATTGGCTAAGATTTCAATATGGTGTAAATTATTTGAATATTGTAATAGTGACCAGAGCAGCCTACCTTAAACTGATGGGAGGGTCTGCAGAATGACTGAAGGGCTACTATGCAATTCTTTACATCAAAATATTAGCACACTGCCATTATATAGGTACAGTAAATACCTATTACCATTGCCTTTTACTACATTAAATTGCTCAATGATTTATGATCCCTCTAAGACTGTGTTTAATTATTTCTGTTTTGTGCTACATCTTTACATATGTTGTACTTATTTCATGCTTAATATCATTACTTTCTGTTCTATCAATTTTATTGAGGATTTTAATTACAACAAATAGACAGATCTATTATATTTAGTAGTTGCATAAAAATGTCCTTTGATCGTACAGTTAATCATTAAACATGCAAGTGTTGTTAGAATAACAACCTTAATCCAGGTGTACTGGAGGGTCCCTTGCTATGGCAGTAGCAGTAAGGGGTCAGTTGAGCATCCCAATAGGTGGCAGACTAGGGCTCATGATAGGCCAAGCAGTCAAGGTGTAAAATGTACAAACCTATTAGTGGGCCAGGTTAACCAAGAAGAACTGCTAACTGTTTTTTGTCATTTTTTGATGTACAAATAAAAAAAGACTTAAAAATATAATTTGCCACCACAGTATTACAAACTACTTCAAACCATTTCAATTCAAGAGATATAGGACCGGATTCACAGATACATGTGAATTAAGTTCGCAAATATACGCACCTATGTTGCAAGGCAACACCCATGACACTCCCCTGCCATGGATGGATTTTTGGTATATTACGCCTCCATAGGGCACCCTTAACGCTACGGGCGTATTTACGTGCCTAAATTGCTTAGGTACGTGCATACATTACTAACCGTGCCCTCAAAAGGCCATTTAAATGCCCCCCCACCTACTTTCATGTAACTTCGCACGTTTGGAAGAAAACCACTCCCCTCTGTACGTATGTCTCTAAGCATGATTTTGAAATCTGTGCCTAATGGACTTCCATGCCTAAATCCTACGTAATTTGCGTAAAAAGGTACGACACGTGCGCTGTTAATCCAATCTTAAAAATGCGCACGGAAAAAATAGCAAAATCGTATCTGTGATTTCGCTCCAATAGTATTTTATTATGCACATGGACACATTAAATAAATAAAAGAATGTGTCAGAGACATGGGAACTGCGTGTAATTCACAGCTTAATCTCTGAGAAAAGTTGGCAAGCCTGCCCTTTCCCTTGCATGCATATCCTACTGTCACTGGTCTCTCATGTCAGGATTAAGAAACAGTTCCCAAAGTTTGATTATCCCCACAGTATGACATATTCCACAAAGGAGACAAGACATCAAGGTTTTTCATGTGCAGATGGACACTTTTCCCATGAATTTATGTTTGAGCTTTGCTGTAGGATTTATCATACAGCTCGGAGAGATTGAGTGAAGAAGAAGAAAAAGAATATACTGTATATCTAACATACTGTATATGAATGTATCAAACATACGGACACTAAAATTTGGAAACTATAAATAAGCCACTAACCATTTATGAATAGAAGCACAATGTAATACATTATGTGTTTTACTGATGTATACATACAACACAGATTTTTTGGGAACTGGTTGTTATATATACATTTGTTCTTTGTTACATTTTTTATTATTATTTATATTATAAAATATTTACTGGTTTAAGCAACATTAACGACACATCTTTTTTATTGATAAATATTTTTTGTACTGAAAACCACCTTTAAGAATGGGTCATTATCTATGGACCACAGTTGTGGGTTTGCCCCCCAGAATAAACTTTACCAGCCAGCTTCTGCCTGCCACCCACTCTTGGGTTGTATTAAAAAAAGGACAACAGGACATACAGAAAAATGAATAATAAATAAAGCACTGGTGCTCTTATGGCTGTAGTGCTTGCTTTAGTTGGGCCCCCACAGAGTAAAAGATTTAGGGCCAAATTTACTAAGCTGCAGGAAAAGTGGAGATGTTGCCCATAGCAACCAATCCGATTATAGCTCTCACTTTCCTGTTACATACTAGAAAATGTCAGCTAGAATCTGATTGGTTGCTCTGGGTAACATCTCCCATTTTCCTTTCCCTGCAGCTTAGTAAATCTGGCCCCACGTTTGGTGCTTGTTGTATTTCTAAACTGTAACGCAATCATTGCTATGGCCCTCTGTCTCACATAAGTCATATCTTTCTCATTATTGTCCTCATTTGTCTCCAGTATGGAATGGATTGCATTTGGAGGAGTCACAGGTATGCAGTTATATGCAGCTGTGCTGCTCCTTATTAAGGTCATATAAGATGTGAAAGGTTATGGTGGTAAAGAAGCTTATCACAGGTAAATAGCTATCTATTCTGCTTGTCACAACTACTGAACTACTTGATTCATGATTTTCCTACTTTGGATAAACACTTCCAATTAATTTTCTGTAAATGGTGTGATAGTGAAGAGGTTGCCTCGATGCTTGATGTTCCTACCTCTACTAATTTTGGCATCACAGATGGAACAGATGCTTTGACATATGTTGTCAGCATTTAGGGAAAAATAACTCCACACAGAAGAGATTTTGTTTGCAGTCTTTTCACCAGGCATAACAATGCAGGTTTTCCAGACGTGGTGGTAACAGTGTTGACTGATGCATCATCAGTATTGGCACTTTTTGAATTGTCATAAATGACCTTCAATAAATCATCTTCAATAAATCATCAACTTCCAAATTTGCATCTTCCATTTCTACATCACTACCTCCATATCACCAATCCGCATATGATCAAATGGTTGAGAAATTTTTGCTGCCGATCAATCTATAATTACAGTGTGTGAATCTGATAGGTCAGACTCAGATGTAGCTCTTCTAGACCTGCTTTCACTCTCTTCTGGATGTTGTGAATCCACTATCTCATTGGCACTGCTAATGTATCAGTTTTAAGTAGAACCACATACTGAGACAGAAGTTGGTGCAGGGAAATTCAATAATATGTTTAATCATGTTGCCCACTTCCTTTTTTCATAGGGCATCTTGGTATCTACAAGCTACTACTGCGGACAGAATTTGCTGATGCTTGTTCCTGATCCTTAAGTATATTAATCAATTCTATTTTTATTAGATATTTGAAATAGATTGACAGCACCAAAAATCAACCCAAAAAATTGTGGAGGCCTGATAAGGCACAAATTAATAGTTATATCAGGTTGTGACACTTTCTACTATCATACAGTAATGTGCATTATAATTTCAGGGCCGGATCCAGAAATAATGCTATATTCAATACAAGCAAGGGGAGTGCACACTGCCTGCACTCCCCTTGCACGTATGGGCCTTCCGCATGCGTAATGTAGGATCGTACGTATGGACATAGGAAAGTCTTTACTGCACAACTTGCATTCTTATGCCTACCAACCATGTATATCTATACTGAGTGGTGAGTGGCGCTGCCCCGCTGTCGAAGAGTGACCGCTGCATTCAAATGCAGCATCAATTGGCTACATCCTGAGGCAGAAGTCATTGTCCTCTGTGCTGCACTGTGTGCATAAGTCAGCTGTCATTATCAAGTATGAATCCAGTCCTTACTGGTTTGTAGCACAATAGTTAGAAACACAGACACAGGTTACAGCCCAAACTGCACCTGGCAAAATTAGAACAGCTCTAATAAAAATGAGTGATTTAGGAACACTGAAACTCTTTACAATACCCAACAAGCTTCTGAAACTCCCTAAAACCCACTCAAATCCTTTCATGACCATCCAATTCTCAAAGGTACCTCCAGTCTCACCCAGCCTTGAAAGGCTAAGCCTAATATGACTATGATTTCACTATTCTAACGTTCAAATAACTTAAGGCCAGATTCAGACTTATGGACGTCAGACCACTTAAGCATGCCAAGTATGTAAGTGGCCTGATTTTACTGGAGGGCGCATGCACCCTCCAGATGTTACTCTAGTGTTACATTAGTAATACTAGTGTACCTAGAATCGTATGGATTTTTTTTCCGTACAAAACCGGGGCACATGCCAGAAAAAATAGGTTGTGCTTTCCCTCTGTCCGCTAAAGTGGGCAGAGGGAAGCATGGTAATGGTACAGTGGGGGAGGGGTATCCCACACTTGTGCAGATCAGCAGTCGTACAGACCGCTGATTTGCATGCTTTAGTTAAGGCAGGCTTATGGCAGCGAAAGCTGATATAAAGCCCTCACATGAGAGGGGAGTGACAGGGGGCGTTCACTCCCCTCTCTCTTCCGTACGTGCGGGAGTCTGGATCCGGTCCTTAGTTTTTACAAAAGCCAAGCACAGCTACTGGATGACTTCTTGGTCACCATGCTGCAATGCTAAAATGGCTGCTGAGATCATGGGCAGAGCTTTGTGAAGCTATGGAACACGCATGGTCTGATATTTTGGTGGAAGTGACATTTTGGGTTGAATGCAGAGATTTTGGCACCAGAAAATTATCCACATGACTCAGATCCACTTGATCCCTAGAATTCAGTTCTATAGGATTCCTCCGAATCAGATCTGCTAATTTCTAGCATGTATACAGACAAATTTTAAGCACTGAAAATACTTCAGTGTCTCTATTAAGTATCTGATCTTGACTTGTAGTTCAGTTTATCAGAATGCTCATTAGGCACATTTTCTATGTTCTGTTGCTTATGCACACTCAGTTAATTTTAAGCACTCATTCTCTTGTTGTAACACTAAATGAAAAACTCATTAAACATTAGATCCTTTCTTTTCTATTAATCTTTATCTAATACTTAATTAAACAAAGTGTTTAGGAATGTGCTACTCTGCAGAAGTGCAAATATAAGACACCAAATCAGTCACATTAAATTTAAGGGTCTAATCCAGACTTGAAGAGCAAGTACAAAAGAGGTGCATGTGTAGACATCAGCCAAACTGTGTTAAAATGAAAGGAAAGGGTGAAAGGGAACTTTAAGCTGCTGAGAGGTATAACTTCCTAGCTCAATTCTAATTTGCAGATTAAAAATAAATTTATGCCGTATGCAAGTTCTATGTGCAAAAGCAAAATTTTCTCTGCATGCAAATATAATTAAAACTCTCTTGCACCTCACACATTGTCACATGGTTTAGGTCAGGTCCACATTTGCATCTGAGAAAAAGAAGTATGTGAGTTCTATGTGTAAAAGTAAAGTAATTTCCCTGCATGCAAAAGAATTCAAATGATTTAGCACCACTTGCATTGCAGTACCATACCCTCCAACATGACCCATTCCATAAGGTACAAAGTACTCTGCTCCTCAGTTTCCAACTCTCAGTTACTATGGTAACCACCTTTGTTGACGAGGCAAATAGTTTTTAAAATATCAGTCAGTTCATTTAAACCAGCTGAGTGACCGTTGGAAGCTCAGGAGCAGATTAAATTGTACCTAATGGAATGGATCACGTTGGAGGGTCTGCAGTACTCTTGCACATGTTTTGCCCTTACTCCAGACCCTCCAACATAACCCCCTCCATTTGGTACAAAATAGTCTGCTCCTACTCTTTCTTCCTAATCTCTGATTGCAGTCACCTGTGTTATACTAGTTATTTGAATAGAAAGGTGTGAAACACAGGTGACTGCAATCAGAGATTAGGAAGAAAGAGTAGGAGCAGACTATTTTGTACCAAATGGAGGGGGGTCATGTTGGAGGGTATGTTACTCAGAGGCAGAACTAGCGAGCTGTGGGCCCAGGTGCAAAAAATATACTTTGGCCCTGATCAGGCCGGATTGAAGGCTAAGTGGGCCTGGAGATGCAATTTATCAAAGGCCTACACTATGCTTTGGCGGAGGATGTCATACTAATGCACTGCAGTGGAAGGCCTGGAGATCTGCTGTGTGTGGGGGCCTATTTTCAGATGGAGGCCTGGGACTGTATTCCCATTAGCCCCATTGTTAATCTGGCCCTGACCCTGATGTTATCCCAGGTAACCCGTGGAGGAGCAGCGCGGTGATGATGGCTCTTGTATCAGCATGGGCCCCAGTGCCGCTGCACCTGTTGCACCAATGGTAGTTCTGCCCCTGCCCTTACTCAAACTCTGAATCAGCCGCCTGATGCGCAATTCTGGATAGATCATACTGTACACGAACACTCATTTGAAACATGCGAACATGGGTATAGACAGATAGGCTGAGAGATGTAATCCAGCAGCCTATAAAAGTTTTAATGTTTCAAAAAAAACTTTTATTAGTTTTTTTTGTTTGTTTTACAAAATATTCCACAAACCCTTAAAAATTTATATCAGTATTTAAAAAATTCCTGAGCCAATTGGTAGCAATACACTAAATATACTTTAATATATTTAGGTCTGTGTTTAAAATGAAAAATAGAGGCTTTTCATTAAAGAAAATACACACTGGTGGATTGGACACTTTGTGCCTGTCTTTCTGTGCTTACTTGCTTCTGTTCTGCACATGGGTAGTGGGAATAAATGTAAGTGCAGCTCTGGATCAGCCCCTAGGAATGCAATGCCATCAAGCTCAGACCTTTAATGCAGCAAAGACAACCATAAAATGAATTCTCTCCCCATCCTTATTTCAACAGTCTAAGATATGCTATATAAAATCTGGATGCACCGCAATAAGAGGCACTGCAACCTTGAGTATGCCATGCTACAAAGTGGGGTATGGGCTCTTACCCAGAGTTAGTCAGTTTTGCAAATGTATTTTTTTTTATTATTGTTTGCATGAAATTTGTTTGAGGAAAAGAGAGAAACACTATACTCTGACAACCTTAAATCACCAATTTTCATTACACAAAATGCACATAATATCTGGAGGGCACTTGCACCCTCCCCTCAAAACACCCCACTTCTGCACTTTGGGCTGGATCCTGACTTACACAGGCCTTATGGAAGCGCAAGGTCATTACGGCCATCGGCCATACCTGATTGTAACGGGGCTTCCCAAGCCCCTAACCCTATTTTACATGGCTATCTCCATCTCTATGGCGGAGATACAACCATCGTAAAATAGGGTTAACACCTCTTTATTGTACCCACTGGCGTACTGCTATGTACGCCAGCAGGTACTATATCGGCCATTGTAATTCCCCTGTCGGACTTAGCTCAGGATCAGCCCCTTTGTGTGTGTACTTGGGGCAATGTTCATTAGTCTGGATCTGGTCCTCCTTTATTAAATGATTATGTTATTTAAACTGTTATTATTCATTTCTTTGCTGTTTGAGTAAATTATTGACTGTTATGGAAACTTTAATTGTTAATTATATAACTTTTTCTGGCACTCTATATAGAATTACAATCTTGGACACTGGCATATCTGTGATTTCTTTGGTCACAAAAATAAAAAGATATCCACACAAACCTGGAGCTGAGCTTTATCTTAGTTCTAGTAGTTAGTAGATTTGCATAAAAAAAACCAGTAAGTCCCCATACATTATGGGCTGATCCAGAGCTGTGCTTAGGTCTATTTTTTAGCACTGTGCATGTGCACAAGTAGAGCACAAAAAATAGTGACTGCAATGTAACTGATCCGCTTGTGTCTGCTTCCGTTTACTCTGCGCTAGTGGAACAGGAAAGAGTTCCATATTACACATAGTGTGGCTTAATATAACCTTTTAATAGTATGTTATGGGCACATATTAAGCCGGGTTCCCTGTGCCACTCCAAAAATGGCATTTTCGAATAGATCCAATCTATTTAAAAAATGTCATCAATGGGAAAGTCACGCAGCAGTACCCAGCGTTTCCTTTTGTTCCCAACAGATGAGTGCACTTAATCTGTGGGTAGGAGATGTAGGGGAGCAGGGTAGTCTTGGGGCTAGGCTGTGGGGAGGGGGGTGGATTACAGAAGGGGAGACTTAGGGTTAGGCTGCGGGGTTGGGATGGATCATTGAAGGGGAGACTAAGGATTAGACTGCGGGGAGGGGATGGATCATTGAAGGGGAGAGACTTAGGGTTGGGATGCAGGGAGGGGATGGATGGCAGAAAGGGAAGGTTAGCATCAGGCCGCAGAGAGGGTTAGGGTAATGGAAGGGTTAGGTAAAGGGTTGGGGTTAGAAAAAACTCACCAGTCAGTGCTACCGATTCTGTCTGTCCAGTGGGGCAGGAGCATTCACTGGCAGTGGGAGGTCAAAAATGTTCTGTCGAAAGCGGCAGGGTTGTTCTCAGCTGCGATTTCTACCCTATTAATCCCTTCGATTTAGTCTCCATATGCTCACATGATAGCACATAAAGGCTTGCTCTGTCCTTCATATACCTCTATAGCAGTTCTTAATATACCCAGATATAACAAGTGCTCATCAATGTGCAATATCTCTGCAAAACCATGATGCAGTGCGTGCATGCATAAAAGATATTAGATATACCGTGAGTTTTTCAAAGACACTTGCTGGAGGAGTTTGATTCTAAGGAATTTTACATATTTTTGGTCTGACTCCGAGCTTTCATGTCTTGCATTAATGATGACCTGTGGTCGTTTTGACGATGATTCAGTACTTTGACCACTGAAAAAAAATATTTTATGCTTTTCTGTGCCATGAGTCATGTAACAGGCTAGGACTCCAAGGAGCAGGGTAGGAGCCAGGAGAGGAACAGAGAGGGGAGGGATGGCCACTATACTGCCTGCATGTATGTTTCATGTCACTAATTGCAGTGCAGTGCAGTGTTGGGGGAAAGGGGAGGTTTAGAGGCTTATCAGAAGAACCTTCCTGGCTGTCAGTTATCTGCATGACTGTATTCAGGGACTGACATGGAACATGCTGGCAGTGTAATGGCTACTCTTGCTTCTCCTCAGGTCCACTCCTCCGTGTACCAGTCTGTCAATCACACAAAAAGCTCCACCCCTCCACACTAAAAAATCAAATGTGACTGTGTTAATGTATTATTATATGTCTGTATGTCAGAGCAGCCGACTTTTTAGAGCTTCCCCCCGGGAGAACCCAGGGGGAAGCCATGGATTTCTGCAAGGGGGCTCAACTTAATGACGCAATTTGTGCAAATTGCGTCATTAAGCTCCACCCCTGTCAATCACTCCTGTAATCTCCAGCGCTTCAGGGGATGGCGTCATCAAGCCCCGCACATCCCTAATAACGCTAGGAATATAGTAATAATTGATGGCTGGTGGGGCTTGCGGGAGCTATGCCGGCTCTCCCGGGATACCTGCCTAAATTTCGTGAGTCTCCCGGATATTCCCAGAGAGTCGGCAACCCTGCTGTATGTGTGTGTTTCTGTGTGTGGGTGCCACACACATAATAACACACATACAAACATAATACATATATACATAAAACACAGTGGGTTGGATCCAGACTTAAGTAAGTGCTTGAAATTAGTTACTCCTGGGCTAAACCATGTTGAGTGCAGATATTTCATCTGTTGCAAACAGTATTAGAGTTGAGAGGTGATGTTTCCTATCCCAAGTCTAAATAACAGTGTGATAGTAAAGCTGGTCAGTATCTGTGTGCTGTAAGCAATTCAAAGATATATTCCTGGATGCAAAGAATACAATTAACTTGACTCCCCCTGAAATTAACATGGTTTAGCCCAGGAGTAACTAATTTCAAGAACTTACTTAAGTCTGGATTGTTAGGGTGTGCCGCACAGAAACACCAGGATGCGAATGCTACCTTCGGCTGGTCTTCGCCAGTGCCCCTGATGGTGGGGATGGATTTTGCTGTGCCCAAAGAAGAAGGTCGCTACCCCTGGAGTACTTATGCGTAGGAGCGGTAATAGAAAGCACCCTAGTGCAACGACGACAGCCACTCAGACCAGACAGTTGACAAAAAGGTATAACAAGCCCTAGAAGGGCTAACAGGAAAGTACGGGACAGAGAAGATATCAGTACCGGAGATAATGAAATAGTGGCAGAGACACCGGAACGAAGGGTAGAATAGGAAGAACCGGTACTAGGTACCGTAGGGAAATGCAGGTAGCAGAGACACTAAGTGCCGGAGATAGGAATAGCCAAAGGCTGGTACTATGTACCGGAATGCAGGACTGGTTCGCAAAGTCACAGAGTACAGTAAGTAAGTATTTCCACAGCTGGTACTATGTACCGAAAGATAATGCAGGTATTGCTGAGGGTCAGTGTGCCGTAGGTGAGTGTATACACAGCTGGTGCTATGTACCATGAGATAGTGCAGGGTCAGAGTGACACTCTGTGCCAGGGGTAAGTACGGCAAAGGTAGGTATAGTGCACTGGAGGGATACCCTGAGGCGAGGCACTATGTGCCAGAGGTAAGTACAGCAAAGATAGGTATAGTGCACTGGAGGGATACTCTGAGGCAAGGCACTATGTGCCAGAGGTAAGTACAGCAAAGATAGGTATAGTGCACTGGAGGGATACTCTGAGGCGAGGCACTATGTGCCAGAGGTGAGTACAGCAAAGATAGGTATAGTGCACTGGAGGGATACACTGAGGCGAGGCACTATGTGCCAGAGGTAAGTACAACAAGGGTAAGTTTAGTGCAGTGGAGTGATACACTATGGCAAGGCACTATGTACCAGAGGTGGGTACAACAAGGGTAAGTATAGTAAGCAGGCAGGTACATATACAGGCAGAAAAGACATACAGTACCCACCAGAGGTAGGTAGAAATAGAGAGGTGAATAAAGCACAAAGGCAAAATAAGGGGAACAAAGAGTTAATATAGCAATGGAAGGCAGAATACCAAAGGGAGGAACAGGGAAGGTAGGCTTAGAGACCCTGGGGCAGAGATAACAAATGGCCAGGACACCAGAATACAAACAGGCAGGAGAATGGAGGACAAATAACAGAAAATCACCAGGCATACAAGGAGCTACGAGAGAGAAAGACACCAAAGGCACTTGAGCAGGGAGAAGACACAAAACCTCAGACAGGAGACACTATAATCTGCGCCATCCTGTCTGCAATGAGGAAAGAAATAGAGTGGCTCATCCACTCAGCAGGGAGAACAGCGACACACCTCCCTGGGGAAAGACTACACTCCCCAAAATGCCTAGCGCTGCGCCAGAAGGAGGAAGCGTGCTAGAGCAAGGACCGCAGCTGCCTAACAGACACGGTCAAGGGTATTTTGCTGCCGTCAATGAGGAGGAAAAGGTAGAACTATACCTGATAATTGTTTTTCCTTGAATCTTGATGGCAGCATAGCTAGTTCCCTCCCTTTTAATGTGGCTAGATGTTGTTTATTCTGTTTTATTTTAGCTTTTTGGAGTAGGAAGACACAGGACACTGGAGGGGGATTCTATTTATGTGTCAGTGGTCTTTTTCTTTTCCTGGATTGGATCCCGCCCCATTGAGATTACCCAGGGCACTATGCTGCAATCAAGATTCAAGGAAAAACAATTATCAGGTATAATTCAACCTTTTTTATTACATTTGGATGATCATAATGCAAATTTCTATATGTATGTATGTATCTAACAGAAAAAAAACAATTGATAAATGGCGCTGTGACCCCAAAACTGTGTTACAATTGATACATAGTATAAAGACAATCAAAAATAAAACATAAAGAAAAAGATGATGACAAGCGTTAGAAGGAAACAAAAAAATTCCAATGATTAGATAAAATATACAAATTTATTAAAACACAAATAAAACATATTAATTATATACTGGAGAGTGTATCCTGCCTATAAACTACCATTAATCAATAAACAATCAGATATTGACCCTGCTGGGGTTAAACAATAGCAAATAGTGGACAGAATGTGCAAAGAAAGCTAATTAAAACAGTATGATGACAGTACACGGCTCAGTTTGCAAGCAACAATTGGTTATACCCGAACCTAAAAAAAGCATATATGTACCACACTTGTGGCAAATCAAAATGGGTGGCATTAAACAGTAAGCTGAATAAAGAAAAATAACCGCATATATTGCGGTTTCAATTCACACAGGGCCTGACAGCATAGGGTGGGGGGGGGGGGGGGGTGAAGTTACATGAACCTGCTTTGGGACCTATGACTCTCTACGACATTTAAGGCAATCATTGTCTACCCTACGATCCAGCAACAATGAGTCTGCTGCTAACGTTTTAAACCATCCACAGGCCACAATTATTTGCTCTCTCTGTTGCATTGTCGTTAAACTTATAAGAGCAGTCAATGGGAAGTACCTCTTCCCGGTCTCCTGTGTCTGCTTATTCTTACTGCAAATTGTGATAGCAAAATGAGTGGGGATTCTAAGAAAGAAAGAAAAAGCGTTTAAGAAAAGAAATGTACAGAACAAACATGAAGACAACTTTATTTTTGGTACACAGAAGTGACAACAGTTGACGAGTTCAAATAAAGCTATTATCGCTTCATCCCCATTTTCGCTTCATTCATCCTCGTTAACCTTTGACGTTCATGCNAGTGTAGTGTAGACTTGAGCAAAACCTTGTTGCAATGTGCAAATTGACTAAGTAATTTACATGCAGCAAATATAGTTTGCTTTTGCACATGGAACTACATTTACACCTGTTTTGCCATTACTCTTGTGAAAAATCTGCTGATCTGAACAAAACGCAACTGCCCCCCTCTGCCCCCCTGGTTCCTACACCCCTGTAAGGGTCTACTCCATAGATGTGTTTAGGGCAAAACAGGTACAAGTGTAGACTTGAGCAAAACCTTGTTGCAATGTGCAAATTAACTAAGTAATTTACATGCAGCAAATATAGTTTGCTTTTGCACATGGAACTACATTTACACCTGTTTTGCCATTACTCTTGTGAAAAATCTGTTAAACTGATCTGAATTGCCTTGTGATATTAGAAGAACATTAAAGATTATTACATATTAGGAATGCTGAAATGCATCAGGAATACCCCCTACTGATAACTTTGCATTTAGTTTGTCACACACTCATATTTCACCAACTTGTAAAAACCTGTTCTTGCAATACCTATTTTTTTCTCACTGTTTCATCACTCAACAGTAATAATCATCTCAAACAGTGGAGGTATGAACGTACAGGGCCAGGGCCAGCGGAACACGGTAAGCGGGGTAAGCGAGGAAGGGTGGCGCCAAGCCAGAGAGGCACTCCCCTTCACCTGCTATCCCCCCACTGCCATAGGCATCAGATGTGATGGAGACCGGCAGGCAGCTCATACAGGAGGTTCCTGCATTACATAGAGCTGCTGATGTCAGCTGCTCTGTGTAACTGCCTGAAACGCTCATACAGGAACTTCCTGAATGAGCTGCCTGCCGGAGGAGGTGAGAGCCGCGGAGGAAGACTCCAGGTAAGTATAAAAACGATTTGGAGCTGGTGTCACATTATTGGAATTCTAGAAGGTGGGGGGGCGGGCTGGTGACACATGATAGGAGTTCTGGAGGGGGCTAGAGGCACTTTTTTTTAAATTCTAATAACTTTGTGCTAGATTTTGTTATTGTATTGTAACACTCTTAAACATCAGCCCCCATTTTGTTGTTATCCTACAGTTCACTTCCATGTGTTCTGCAATGGTGGAATGAGGTGTGTCAATTTCTTAACATGAGAAAGTGGGTGCTTTTGTGCAGCGGTGTGTGCAGCAGCAACCTTGTTTCCCCTGGCTTTCTACAAAAATCTTGCACAAGGTCAGGGCTGGGGTAAGTGTTAACGCATATTTAAATAAGAATATTTCATTTTTTTTGGAATGTAGTATGTACTATGCTGAATGCAGTTTTTTTTGACAAGGTACCCATACTGGTTAGGGTTATGCTGAAGGAGTGGGAGGGTTGGGGTTTGGCTCCAGAGAGGGTATGGTTAAGATTAGGTTAGGCTGCAGACAGGGAAGGTTAGGGTTAAACTGTAGAGAGGGGAAGGTTAAGGTTAGGCTGCAGAACGAGAATGGTTAGGTGAGGGTTAGGATGAGAATGGTTAAAGGTGATTTAAGGTTTGGTTGCAGAAAGGGATGGGTTAAGATCAGGGTTGCCGACTTTTCAGAGCCATGGATTTCTGCAAGGGGCGGGATACCGGGAGACCTGCCCAAATTTTGGGAGTCTCCCGGATATTCCGGGAGAGTCGGCAACCCTGGTTAAGATTAGGTACAGGAAGTGGATGGTTAGGGTTAGGATGAATTAAATTTACCAGTTGCTGTTGGAGTATTTGTAGAGACAGCAGTGATGCTGTCTCACAGGAAAGTGACCAAAAATGTCGTCAGTCATCACTGTATTGCAACAAAGTGATCTGTTAAAAGACAGTTCATCGAAGCATCAAACAACCCCCTTTTTCCATAAACCTTTGATGCAACAATATACAATTGCAAAAATTACGAGCTCCCAAAAATAAAATCCCTCAATTCGATGCTATTTAATATGATACTGCAGCACCGTAGGACAGCACCGTAGCACTGATAAGATGACGATTACTCGTGTGTACCCATATTAAGATGGAAGAGATTACTATTCTTAGTAAAAGCACAGCCCTGCACATCTAACACTTAATAAATCTGTCTGCATACACTACATTATGCTATCTACTGACAGCAGCATACTGTCACACAGGACCGTGCTAGCATGTCTAGTACCTCCTAGAATACTAAAATAAGTTTGTGCCCTCCTCTTTCACACATATTATAATCACACTGCTGTGCCGAGACAGGAAAACGGAGGAAACACTGACTCCTCCCTCTAATCAGGTGACTGGTCACATGGGCTAGACATCAGCAGAGGTCTTCCTACAGCACAGGCTGGTGCCGCTGTATTGAGGACTGGTGATGGATCTAATAGTTGTCACAGATCTAGCTAAATGTCAGCTCTGAGAAGCATGGGGATTCTTGGCGGTGCATATCCAGCATGGTGTCTGGATGCGCTGCATCCCCCCCGCAGAGTGCATCGCAGTGGCTCTGCTGTCACACATTTTGCTCAAATTTATTTGATTTATGTTTACATTCTCTATTATAATTAAGCAACACTTACATGTTATAAGTTTAATTAAATTTAAAAAAAAAACCTATTTTGAGACATGCAAACTTGTATAGGCTGCTGCACTGCACCTTAGCTTGTTTTCAGTTTGTATGTTTTAAAAGTAAGCTCTTTTTCAGTACAATCCATCCAGATTTTCTACCATGTAAATAGTGTGTTTGCTTTTCATCTGCTCACACATGCTGAGCCTCAACTCCTAAACACACCAGCTGCTTCAGGGGATTTGCACTGATTCGCAGGGGTAGCCAGTGTTAGGGTCCATGCCAACCCCTTCATGACCATCATCCTAGGCAGCTACATAAACCTGCCTTGTGGTAACACTGCCCTTGATGCTCGTGTTTGTGTGTGTGCGTGTGTGTTATTTTTCATCGTACTAATAAAATGAATATTAAATGCTTATTAATTATATTGACCACAGATATCCTATCCACTTTGCAGATATGTAGAAGGGTTTAAAAGGATGTCACTTTAATCTTTTTTTTTACCAAGCAGTATAAATAACTGTTTCATTCTAGCTGGTAGAATGCGATAAGCTAAGATAAGAATTGTGCTTGAAAAATGAATAGATATATCAGTTCTTACTAGACTTCTGTTTGCCCTTATAAAATCAATAGTTCAATTCTTCAGTGACAATGGCTGATATTTATCAAGGAAAATGTAGTAAGCTATGTCATTTGTTCTGCAATACATTTGTCTACATGAATGGTAATATGTACATGTTATCCCCAAGATGGTTAGTAACAAATGAGATATTATAGTAGCCCTTTGATAAGACAGGCACAAATAGTACTAGATATTGAATTTCACTGAAGTGGCTGTATATTGACTATACACACATTTTCTTCTATATACAAACATAGACATTAATACCAACTGTTCACACTTTTTTTTCTATAAATTCTACACACATGAAAAGCTTTTATTCTGTCAAAAGCGTGCATAAAAAATACAGTATAATAGACTATGGATAGTCTCAGGGTTTTTATAACTTGTAGATCAGTTCATATGCTAATTATTTGTGTTTGTTGGCATCTAAAAATTGTTATCTTCAAACAAAACATTAAGGAGAGGGTAATACTGTTAATGCAAATAATATATTGCATTGTGACTGTCCTGCTTTCATATACTCTTCTCTGCATGTTTCTTTTATAATTAATCCCTGAATGCAGCATTACTTCTTCCATAGCTGTTTCTTAACTGTTTTATTTTATTTCTTTTAATGGCAGTTGAACAAGCTACTAAGTCCAGTAACTAGAATTTAACATTGTCTGTATATATGAGTTTGCATAAATATTATTCTTAGGAATTTCAAAGACTTTATTATATATCTTAATAAAACAAAAAAAGCGAACAAAAGTTACGTTTATATGTTCTAAATTATAGGCTTAAATGAGTTTAATTAATTTATGTAACTATGTCACATTACTCATTCAGTAATGATGTTTTACAAATAGACATGTACAGAGAAAGCTCAACTATTACAATTACCAACTAATTAATTAATTAATTACATTACATTAAGGATTGCTAAATTTCTGTAAGAAAAACAACTTGCAGGGGTATCTTGATTGAAACAAGCATTAAATAAGTTTGCCCCTCCCCCGACTGAATCTGTCACAAGCTGGCTCTGACATCAGCGTCACTTTCTCTCCCAGCATAATCAGTGAATCTATAAGAAGTGAGTAAACTGAGGAGGGAAAGGAGGCGAATGGGCAACCTGTGAGACTCTGCAAGTCTTTATGACTGAAATGCAGACATTTTAGCCATACAGACACATCATTAATCTCCCAATTGCGTATACTTAAAGTGTACTGCAGTACTGATAGCCGGTTGATTACTGATGAGTCTATATGACTGTAATTTTGGCATTTCCGTCACAGAGACTCACAGGGTTCTCCCCTGCTCTCGATACTGGATGGTACCCTGTTTACAGGGGTTAGGATGAGTGATTTTTTCCCCTTTTCTGACACCTATGGTCATAATTAAATGGGAAATGGGGTGTTTTGGTGTTTTTGCTAGGTACAATAGCTGTTCCATATACCTGTCTACCTTGGTGTAAGGGTAAGGTGCAGGCCATTTAATAGGAAAATGGTCCTATTTCTACTAAAAACAATGATCTACATGGTAAAAATATAGATTGTGAAATGTATGATTTATTGATTAAAATAGTTTTATGGTAACTACAGTATGCTACCACTCTTAAAATTTAAAATTACTACCTTAATTTGCTTAATTTACTTATCAGTGTGCGTATGTGTGAAACACAAGGAGCTAACTAAGAACTAACCTAACTATAACATTAGCAACTCTCTAGGTAAACTGAAGTAAATGACAACAAGGACATTTTTCATTTGTATCTACTAAATCTACTACATTACATTTCCATTTTTATCTATGACTATAAGCTCACCACTGTACATCCTGCAGTAAAACTTCAGAGAGTAGCCTTCACAACTAGGGTTTTTGTTATATACTGCTGTGACATACATCATAAACATCTTATTTGCTGCTGAACTTGTCCTAATGGCTTTGCATCATAATCTGCACAATGCACTTTACAATATAAAATAATTGTATCAAACATACTCATTTGTATGTATCATGTAAATATCATCAATGTCACTTACTGAAACAGGTTGTCAAGTGAAAACCACCAAGTCTCTGGCTTACAAATATTAAACGTGCTATGCTGAGTCATTCGCTTTCTTAACACCTCAACATCCACACCCTTCCCGCAGACATTAAATAGACATGTTTGCAAAATTATTATTAATTACAATAATAAACAAATAAACAAGCAAATAAACAAACAATGCAATAAATATAACTATACTTTACCAAATCAATACAGATGGTGACGGACGAAGGCAGTATACCTATGACGCTCTAAATTCTCTAAGCGCATTAACAGATAGTGAGGGCCTGAAATCTACCTCACCTCCCATTACGCCCGCTTAGCAAGTGACACGAAGTGGGGGCCTGACATCTACCCCACTTCCCAGCGTCCTCCTTCCGCCTTGGAGATAAAGCCCTTCTCGTCTCTCCTGCGGGGCATAGAGCGCCGCGACGCTCTATGCCCACGCGCTGCCGGCCGGAAATGACTTCCGGCCGGCGCCTCAGGCACAGCCGCACGGCCGCGGCTGCTGGCTCTCCCCTGGGAACGGGAGCGCACCGCAGGGGGAGCCACCGAGGGGCCAGGGGAAGCCTCTGCCAGACGGGCAGGTGGGCGGGAGACCCTGGCCGACCTCACGCGCCGCTGAGCCACCACTGCAGACGGGGAAGACATAACAGCACACTGCAAGGCAATTCTAGACACAGGCAAAAATACAGCGCTTGAAATAGATCCACAATAAAAGTTACAATTGATACAGGCCTGATAAAGATGCAATGCAGCAGACATGCAGGGTGAATTTCAGCAGGGAAAAAGGGGCTGGAGAGTAAGCCCAGGGGGTTTTTATTTAGAGCTATACACCCCACCCACCAAGAACAGGATTGGGCACCCAAGGGAAAATATTTACTTAAGCCATAAACCCCCTCTGGCAACTTAATCCAGCCTCCATTCCCAGCCACGCAGTTTAATTTCCCCTCAGGTTATTAACCCTCGGTACACCATTCCTCCAAGTATATTATATGATATCGGTAGCTTTATGGGTGTAGGTCGTTGCTGCAAACTGCCCTTTTTTGAAAGGGACATTCTTTCCCTGCCAGTTGCCTCCCTGGATCAAAGACTATGCGCTGAATGGTAAGTATAAATTTAACCTAACCCTTACCCTAATCCTTACCCTAACTCTCCCCTTCCATTACCTTAATCCTTCCTTCTCTGCAGAACAACCCTTAAACTGGTCATACACTATGGTCAGCTTCACGATTTTTCGTCTAGAGTCCTCTAAACTCTAGACGAATACTCCAATACGATATCTGCGCCATACACTACACTAATTTCAGCCGATAATCATCATAAAATGTGAAAAACCTCACACTTTCCAGCTTCTTTTATTGTCAACCAATTGCTTTTGACCATACACCTGTCCAGTATGTGCAGAGTCCAATTGCACATGCAGGCTCAATTACAAGTCCAAAGTGCATTATAAGTCCAGGGGACACATTCAGGCTCCATTAAAAGTCCAGATTCCAAATGCACAGGCAAGATCCATTAAAAGTCCAGAGTCCAGGTGTACTCCATTATAAAATAGTCCTGAGTTCAGTTGTTTCAATACATGTTGTGTATACAATCGCCTGGAGTTTGGGTGTCAATGGACAGGAAACACAAACAGATGGAAAGGAGAAGTTTTCGTGAGATTAGCATAATCATACCTATGAAAGTACTAACGTCACCAGGATTTTATTAGTAAAGATATCACGATTATCGTAAAATGCCCATACGCTGTGCGATTTTACATTTTATCTTCTGCTTTGGCCCTATTTAAATCATACATGTCAAAAGATCAAATAACCATTTAAAAGGGGTTCTTCAACGATTTTCAGATGATCGGCGGAAAAATCGTTAACATACACTTGTACGATAATTCACCCGATAACACATTAATTGCTAAATCGGGACGATAATCGCTCTAGTGTATGGTCAGTTTAAGACCTTCCCCGCAGCCTAACCCTAAGACTATCTGCAGCCTCACCTAACCCTAACCTTCCCTTTCATTACCCTAACCCTTTCGTCCCTGTTGCCTAAACCAAAAAGTCTCTGGAGAGCGTTACTCACCTCTCTGATCGGCGGGTGTGATGGATCCAGCAGCTTCCGAAAAATGAATATTTACCCATTTTAAAAAGAAAAAATGGCAGCCTTTTCGAAATAGAGACAGACGAAAATTAGCTTTCGGCTGTCCATACTTTTAAAAGACAGCTTTTGTGTCTGCAATAATAATAATAGCTTTATAAATGTTAATTGTCTCAATCATATATTTTTCATTTCTAGAAGGCTAATTATCATCCATTTAATGAATAAACCATCTGCTAAATAAACTACTGCTGGATACTTAGTATTATGCCATTGTATCTCATACTATAGTCTGGACATGATGCCTGTCAGGTTACTCCTTTTCATTTTTATAAAATGTATAAAGAGTTCCTATTTAAGCAAAGATAGTTAATTTGATTTACATAACTCAAATGCTTAATATCTATCAGGCTGGATTCAGACTTCTATTCCGACATTCGACTTTTGCAAGTTGCTTGCGGAACTCAAATGATTTTTTGGCAGTGCGCATGCACACGCTAAATCATAGTTGCCGACTTTTAACAGCTTCCCTCTGGGAGATCCCGGAGGGAAGCTATAGATTCATGCAGGGGTGGGGCTTAATGACAGGATTTATGCAAATCGTGTAATTAAGCCCCACCCCTGACTAATACTTACCCATTTTTAGTTGTAATAGGGATCGGGACGGGGCTTGATCGTGCAAAATGCGTCATCTAGTCCATCTCTGTCCCTAGCAACATTAGTATACTAGTGTTGCTAGGCAGGGGGACAGGACTTGAGGCCATGGTTTCCATAAAACCACGGGCCTCAAGTCACTTGCGGGAGGTTTGCCGGCTCTCCTGGGATACCAGGAGAACTGCCCAAATTTTGGGAGTCTCCTGAACATTCCGGGAGAGTCAGCAACCCTGCACTAAATGTTACAATACAAGATCCATCCGACATGGGACCCATCCCCTTCACCCCCATAAACTCTGTAAGGTGGGCAGGGTGGAGGTGTTCGTAATGGACACTTAAGGTAGCCTTATGACAGTATAACTGCTGCCAGATACGCATAAGAGAGGGGAGTGACAAGGGAGTTCACTCCCCTTTTCCATGCGGACTAACAGACCTCCATACGTTCAGATGGATCTGACCCCATATTATATTATATACTTGGGCTATTTACCTTGGATACTAAAAAAAGAATATGGGAGGTTTTAGTTTAATGTTAATCCAGTAAGTGCTTCTGAAGAGTTGGTAAATGCTAGGAAAGATGATTTATAAACTATTACAGTATAATCCTATAAAACTATACAATACATACTGGCAAAGTGGTGACAGGAAAATGTTTTAAACTTACGACCTTATTATCTTTTCAATATATATTATTTAAACTAATGCTTTTTATTGATAACCTGCGACCACATCAATATTCTTTATTTGCCATTTCTGAGTATACATTTGCAATTACCCAGGGAAAGAAGGAGACAGCTGAAGAGTTTTTTTTCTTTGTTAATAATAATTACATCCCCCAAGGTACTTCTCTGTAATGTAGCACCATAAATACCACTGCACAGAACTTAAACACTATTAAATCTCAGGCAACGAGTGAATGAGTGCTAATTAATTTTTTTTAATACACTCAGGGCTATTGTAGTTGATTGGTATATATTTTATAGTGAATCCATGCCCTAAAATCAGTTACAATGTGTTTGAAATGCCATGTATAACTTAACACAACTTACCAATCATTCTTTAAAAATTTTTTAATTTTAAGTGTATTACTGTCATGGATTCTGGTATTTAGGAAACGGACTGAGGGACCCTCGGGGTTGGTAGTTACAAATAGGAAACGTAAAGTTTTTATGTAAGGCTTGCTCATTGAATGAGGACTTGAGGAAAAGCACGAGGAAATGCCTTAAGGTAAACATTAGCCAGGTAATTATGCCTACTAGAACTAGTGGTAGCAGTAGGAACTACAGGTTGAAGAAGGAACTGATGATGCTGCTGTGATGAGACTTGAGGCATTAAGCAGCGGAAACAGTAGTGACTGATGATGCTGCTGTGATGAGGCTAAATACTCTGAGTAGCGGAGGTAGTAGATGAGGCTGCATATTCTAAGCAGCGAAGGTAGTGGATGATACTGCGGTCATGAGGCTGTATATTCTGAGCAGCAGAGGTAGTAGATGAGGCTGTATACTCTGAGCAGTGGAGGTAGTAGATGAGGCTGTATACTCTGAGCAGTGGAGGTAGTAGATGAGGCTGCAGTGATAAGGATGTATACTCTGAGCAGTGAAGTTAGTAGTTGATACTGCGGTCATGAGGCTGTATGCTCTGAGCAGCAGAGGTAGTAGATGAGGCTGTGTACTCTGAGCAGCGGATGTAGTAGATGAGGCTGTATACTCTTAGCAGCGGAGGTAGTAAATAAGGCTGCGATGATGAGGCTGTATACTCTGAGCAGCGGAACTAGTAGATAAGGCTGCAATAATGAGGCTGTATACTCTGAGCAGCGGAGGTAGTAGATGAGGTGGCAGCGATGAGGCTGTCTACTCTGGGCATCATAGGTGGTAGATAAGGCTGTGGTGATGAGGCTGTATACTCTGAGCAGCAGAGTTAGTAGATGAGGTTGCAGTGATGAAGCTGTTTACTCTGAGCAGCTGAGGTAGTAGATGATGCTGTGGTGAAGTGGCCGAATACTCTGAACAGGTATGAGTAGTATGAACTAGTGACACTGGGGTAGATCCAGAACTCCGCTTCTAATCCGTTTCCTAGCTAGCTTATTTACGCGAGCGTACCGTCTAAGCACTCCCCTAGGCACACCCCTTGAATGTACGTACTTTGTCCGCTTTACACTTTTCAAACCCTACCTTAACTTTTGGCAGCGTAACTGTTCACGTCCGCACATGTACGTATAGCCTGCGCATAGTTACGCTGCTAAGCAAGCCCATACTGTACGATTTAAATGCAAACCCTGCCTACATTGCGTAATTTCAATGTACTTATGGCTATCGTGATATTGGCACACCCCCTCGAACGTTTTTACGTCTCCGCCAGGTGTTAATACGCAGGAAAATGTTGTTGTGGATCTGCCCCACTGTGAAGATTGAACTGTGCAGATTAAGCAGTGGTTAGAATAGTGATACTGCAAAGATGGAACTGTGCACACCGAGCAGTGGTTGGAATCCATAGGCTGATTGAATCATGTGACAGGTCTAAGCCTCATGTGGTTGGTTCACGGCAGTCAACTGAGTGCATTCAATATGGCCACTTTCATGAGTAATGATAATGCTAGAGCTCTGTACCCAGGTTCAGGCACGAGCTAGGAGACACTGGAGATTCTGACCTGAGTAGGACATGAAGAGAAGGGGTCCGAAAAGCCCAAAGAAATGACAATGTTTAGTCTTGTAATTTTCACAAAACTTACATAATATAAAGTTTATTCATCTATCCATAATAAACAATGAAAGATTGCATCATGTGTTCAAAAAAAGAAAGTAGCTGAAACAGACTTAAAATATAAGGCAAAGTTTTAGCGCAGTAGAAGCAAAGCTCTGCTGCCGAAAATTCATGCACCATGTCTAGAGTTCTGATGTCAGCAACTCTGCATAGGTCATACAGAACATGACCACACTTTTGAAACATGCAAACGGATGTGTACTTGCAGAGTGGCTGAGAAGGGTAATGTAGCAGATACATGCAAATATGTAAACGAAAAAAGAAAGCATGTGTTCTGCGCTAGAGGTAAAAAAGCACAATCTCAAAAAATGAAAATGAATTTATTTTAGAACAAACAATGTAAAAGCAGTAAATTGATCAAAAATACACAAATACTTCTTCCAGATATTCTTTGTATTGCCGTGGACTAATACGCTGAGAAGAGTAAAGTATAACGCCCAATATTATTAAACATTCATGGCAACTTTATGGCAAAACTGTTGCAAACTTAATTTCTTAATAGTCACATAAGCGACAGTGTTTCTAAAGTCCTGACCAGACACTTTCCTCCAGGAGGACGCTAAGTCAGAGATAAAATTAAAGGCATTTGATAATGGCACGGTGATAGCGACAAAACAGCCTGAAGAAAGTAATTTCAAGCTAAATTCTTTGGTCGCCAAGAAACAATGTTGCTAAATCCTGACTGATCAGGAATAGATGCAGAGTAGCAATTTGTAATGCCATGTTATTAGATGTAATAACAGTCTATAAATGGGATTAACCAGTACTGTGAGAAAAGTGATCCAATACTTTGGCTTGCTTGTCTAATAACGAGCAGCACTACAGTGCAATTTGTACAGTGTTCACACAGAAGTTGCTGATATGTCAGAAGGAACGTCTTCCTCTTTTTCCCGCAATGTAATTTAAATGGGGGTTTGTTAACTAGGATGAACAGGCTAGTGTGGCATAGATTGGTGAATGAACCAGCAAAGGAATATAGTTACCACACATTTTCACATGGAGTATTTTGAAGTACTGGGTTTCTCTCTTGCTCTGTATGATCACAGGAGAAGTGGACCTCCAACAAGGCTGCAGCGATCCGCCATCCGGGGGTGCATACCTGCGGGAGCGCGTGTGTACAATATGGAAGAGTTCTTATGTTGCTGAATTAGCACAGGTGAAAGAGGCTTGAATGTAGATTGAATTGGGTTATAGTCACAGCGTAAGTCAAATTGACGCGTTTCACTGTCTGACCTGACTGTTTCTTCAGAAGGAATAGTTTTTTAGCCAAATTGGCGGGGTTTTTATCTGTATACTGCTAGTTAATTGAGCTCCAGCTGTGAAGAAGGAGGCTCACATATAGCAAAAACAGGAAAGAGCATAATTTTTACTGAGGTTGTGAAGATAAAATAATTAAGATTATCACTTTGTTATCTTATCATAAAGTATTTTTTATTAGATTAATAAAAGTAATCAATATGTCATGTGTTTTGCCAAGAGGTCATAAAGTGACCTATCGTCACATTTAAAGGGATATTTCCCCCATATTTTACTAAACAGGGTAAAGAGTTACACTTGTTATTTCAATTTTATTGTTTTTAAGTTACTTGACTTTTAACTAGTTTTTCCAAAACACATGGCATATCTCTTTATACACAATTCATTAAAAACAATAAGGAAGATTCAATAGTATATATTATTACATAACTATGACAAAGTAACACATCATCAGATTTCTCCCCATTATTTTGTCTGACAAGGAGAATGGTTATTTATAAGCATTTCTATTATTTTTGGATTAAATATATTCAAACACATATACCTTTGCAAAAAGGTCATATATTACATGTGAAATCAAATCAATAAATAATAATAATTAAAAATAAAAAAATTAGGGGGGGAGGGGTGGGTAAGATAAACAAGAGGGCTGGAGGAAGGGACTGATGTTTCGTCATGGGTCTTATAGGTACATATCTTTGAAAGGTTATGAAAAGGGGGATGGTTGTTTAGTCTGTAAATTAATAATAAAAGAAACGTAGGTGCATTATAAATCACTAGAAGCCCAAATCTACAACAACATTTAAACACATAGGAAGTAGTTTTTGTCATAAATTAATCAAATAGGCTTCTCTGCGACAGAGAGTTTTAAATCTGTCGCCTCCCCTGTTGGTCGGTGGGATGTGTTTTATCCCTATCACTTTTAAATGGGAGACATTAGAGTTACAGAATTCTTTAAAGTGCATTGCTATCTTGCTTTTTGGATTTTGTTTAACCACATTCCTGCGGTGATATATCTAGTCTTCAGAAGAGTAGATATATGGTATAAGTGCTTGAACAATTTATATATGATTTGATTTCATAGGTCTTATTGATTATGTTCAAATTGAAGTTAGTTGTTTTTTGTATTGCACTACATGTCGTACATTTTTTATTTCCACATTTATAGGATCCCTTAGGTTTCAACTTTAAATTTAATTCCGGACATGTTGTATCTATTTTTGGTTTCTTTTTTTGTTTATGCTGAAAACAACTCAGTGCCAAATAATCCTTCAGGTTTTTGGCCTTACGAAAAGTTATACCAGGTTTAGATGGAATTATGGATTTTAGTTTCAGATCAAGTTTTAAAATGTTTTCATTTTTGTTAATTATTTTACTAATTTTACTAGAGGCACAGTTAAATGTGGAAAAAAAGGTTATATTTTGATTTTGATTTTTGTTTTGTTTGCATTCTCTATTTTTATAACTCAATAAGTCTTTTCTGTCTAAATCTAGAGCTGTTTAATATGAAGTTTATAAAAGATCTTTAGGGTATGACTTCTCTCTAAAAGTTTCAATCAGATTCTCTGCCTGGGGTAAGAAGAGTTCCATAGAGGAACTATTTCTGCTCATCCTCCTTAGTTGGTCGCTGGGGATGTTTGACAACCAAGTTTTTTTTATGGTTGCTGGTGTAATCTAAATAGTTATTAGTATTCACTGGTATTTGGTAAGTAGAAGTGGTGATTTTATAATTTATTATTTCCAATGCGATATCTAAAAAATAGATTTGACCTATTTTTTTCAGACGTGAACTTAAGGTTGTACTCATTTAAGTTCAACGTATCACAGAATATTTGAAAGCTTTCCATAGAGCCATCCCATACAAAAAACATGTCATCTATGTACCGTGCAAAGAGGACCAGGTTCATCCTTGTCTCACCGCCCCACACGTGTCTTTCCTCGAAGTGAGCCATGTAGAGGCTGGCGAAACTTGTTGCGAACCTGGTCCCCATTGCAGTTCCAAGTAGTTGGCGGTAAAAGGTCCCGTCAAATAAAAATAAATGATGTTCCAAAATGAAGGCAATACTACTCAAAATAAATTATTTGTGACTACACGAAATGTAGAAAGGTAGGAGTTGACTACCTCTAGACCCTTAGAATGAGGGATATTTGAATAGAGCACCTGTACATCACAGGTAGCTAAAATGTAGGAAGATTTCCATTGTAATTCGGACACAAGTTTTAGAAAGTGAGTAGTATCTCATAGATAAGCCTTCAAATTTGACACATGTTTTTGCAGAAAATGATCTATATAGAATGAGAGATTTAATGTCTGTGAGCCTATGCCAGATATTATAGGGCAAGGGGTGGGGGGGTTGGTTAAGGACTTATGTATCTTGGTCAAAAAATAATAAACAGCTATAATTAGATATAGAGGATATAAGAAATTAAATTCAGTTTTTGTAATTAATTTCTCTTTCAGAGCCCAATCTAGAATAGGTTTTAAATCATTTTGATATTTCGAAGTTGGATTGGATTTTAGAGTTTCATAAGTAATTGGGTCTGATAGTTGGGTTTTTGCAATTAACACATAATGGTCCTTATCTTAAATTACCAGTCCCTCACCTTTATCTGTGGAATAAAGTATGATGGTATCATCTGACATCAAATCTTAGGATGCTGACTACTGGTTCCTGCTTGGGGATTTGTAGCGGAGTAGGCCACTAGAGGGTCTAAAAGACCGCATATACACAATCTACGTATCGAAACGATACGCAGGTTACGTACAATAGCTACTACGCATGCACAGTAGCTATTGTTCATTGAATTACGGCCGTTTGTGAAAGACGGCCGTAGTTCTGGATCTGGACCATTATTGCTAGAATTATTAGGATGTTTATAATTTTTGGGATATATTCTTTTTTTTTATTATTATTATTATTATTATTATTATTATTATTATTATTATTATTATTATTATTATTATTATTATTATTATTATTATTATTATTATTATTATTATTATTATTATTATTATTATTATTATTATTATTATTATTATTATTATTATTATTATTATTATTATTATTATTATTATTATTATCTTTTTTTTTATTATTATTATTATTATTATTATTATTATTATTAGTGATTTTTTTTATATGAATCTTTGTTCCTTAGATCTTTTTGTTTTTTTGTGGTGAAATATATTAAATGTTTTTTGAGTTTTAGGATAGTCGCTTACCTTCCCTTCAGCATAGTCCTGGGTATCTCTTTCGAATTTATTCATCATGTTTGACTCAAATTTGTATAGTTTATGATTTATAGTTTCTAAACGGGCTTTATATAAATGATCTTCCTTATAGTTATTGAGGGAGGTTGTAAGATTTTCTATCTCTTTTTCAGATTTGATTACTTTTTCCTCCCTATGAGTAATTAAAAGTTCCATAAGCATAAAGGAGCATTTGTCCATAAGATTATTCCATTTCTCTACAAAAATAGGATTTTTCATTAAGAGAGGATGTCTTTGAAATCCTTAAACCTCTGGGGATATTTTTTTTGTCAAGGTACTTTTGCAGCATGGCAATATCACACCAGTGGTGGGTTTCGTCTTTCAAAGCATCCTGTAGTTTATTGCAAACGTCTAGAAGATCTGAATTTGGTTTTGCAGGTGGGTTTTTTGGGAAATTGTTAGTAAACTCTCTACGTCTATTTTCTCTATTGTAGAAGAAAGTACAATCCATGATTTAAAATTAAATATTCCTTAATATACCAAAAGAAACGGTATGCAGTGAAATGGAATAAATACAGAATATTAAATAAAAATAAGACAAGCCAATTCCTTTAGGAATGGACTACAACATTCAAATTCCTTAAATAGCTCAAATTTAAACACTGGTCTTCAAAAGTTCTAGCAGTGACTAACAATAAGTCTAAAAAGAAAATGAACAGGTATTGAATCTGAGCCTCGGTGTTCAAAAGAGCATATGAGAAATAATTAAGATTTCTACTCAGAGCGCGAGCACATAAACAGGGACTGCTACCCTGATGAATTACCTCTGCGCTAGAGGTAAAAAGCACAACCTCAGTAAATAATGAATTTATTTTAGAACAAACAATGTAAAAGCAGTAAATTGAGCAAAAATACACAAATACTTCTTTCAGATATTCTTTGTATTGCCGTGGACTAATACACTGAGAAGAGTAAAGTATAACGCCCAATATTATTAAACATTCATATGTGAATTTGCATGTTTCAAGGCACATTTTACTATTTAGTCATTTTCTTAATTAATTGAATTTGCTGTCATTTATTTCTCCTAGTTAGAATAAAGTTTACTATTTGTTTATGTTGCGCCCCTTTTACTTTTTACTTGATAGTTTGCCCTTGTGGATTGTACAACATAGGCAAAACTAAAAGACAATTCAAGGAAACCATGGCCCTACATAGGTCACAGGTAATCACACTTTCAGCCAGTTAACCATAAATTGTCTGTACAGTAAACCATTGTAGTACATCTGATCTTGATTTTGCATGACTTGTGATTGTTAAATATGTCCCTACACTTCATTCTATTTAATCAGACTCATGAGGACACGTCTATGATGTTTACTTCTTATGCAATTTAGAAGATTTTCTTATACCAAATTGCATTATATTGTTTACTTAGCTATATGTATATGTGTTTGTATTTTTGTACATAGTTGGCATGTCTGTAGAATACGAGCACCCTGGTTGTCTTTTCAAGTACATACCTGAGAACGTCCCAGGAAGGGAAGCTCACAAACCTCCATACCCATTGATGAATAGGTCTGTCTGTGGCTTTACACCTGTGGAACTGTTTCATTGGACACTCTTTTGACGCTATTTGCCACTTTTCAGTGGATTCATATGGAACACTCTGCATCTTTGGACTGATCCATTACTGGCATGCTCTTGTATATAATGTGGATTCAATTACATTTCCACAGTTCAGTGCGTTCTACAGCCACAGTTTATATCTGCCATGACCTTTATCCTTTACATGTGCTCACATGCTGATGTGCTATACTTTCTTTTGTTTTGATAAGAATAAATTTTTTTACCTTTGGAAGATTTTGGAGTGCTGGCGTATGTATATAGTTTGCATACTTACTATATATTTTGCCTCTGCCCATTGCACCCACACTTGGATATTTTGTATTGGAGTGCCTGTCTTTGCCAAATGCATGTTTGGTGTGTG